>BMAV01013106.1:322689-334531 GCA_019973955.1 Trichonephila inaurata madagascariensis
CAAAAGCTAAAATATGTAAATTAATGAGTAAAACCATGATTTTAGATCATCGTAACACAAACAAAGAATATTTTAAACAAAATAATGAAAAGTAAACCGGTACCAATTTGATTTATCCTTTCAAAAATGAATAAAAATTTTGTTTTTAACAAATTTTAATTTCCTTTCATGAAGAATTTACTACATATATATAATCAACAATCATATTATAAATTGTCATAAATCTAATAAAGCAAAACTATGTATAAGAATATAAGACAGTAGAGGTCAAAAATAAGAAACTCTCAATTGAGTTAACTCTTTGCCTTAGGAGTTAATATTGTATGGCTAAATATAATTTTAAGGCTAGCCAACCTTCCCTATATTTGCCTATACCACTGAACTGCAAAGAAGAGAAAATAGTATAAGAATAAGACTCCATTAAAATACTAAAGTTAGTAATCTTAAAACTAGAAAAATCCCACTAAAACTAAATTAACAATACCAAATGTCAAGTATATATATCCTTATTTAAAATTTTCTTAATAATATAATTTCTTCTTCCTCTCTGTTTGCAGAATTAATAATTGCTTCTGGCAATTAAATGAGATTAATTTAATAAATACTGTTTTCTCAAAAAACGAAAAAAGAAACTACGTTTATTTAATTTTGGAATTCCTCGTCACATGTAATACTGAGAAATTTAAGCAAATTGAGAACTAGAACGCAGTAAATATATTGCGTATAGTTATAAAGGATAATTTTGACAAAAGTAGGAATAAATCTCTTTCTGAGCCGGATGAGACAATTTATTTTCGTTCTATTTTAATAGGCATTAAAAAAATTTACCGAATATAGCAAAACTGTTCTCATCATTCGTACAACAACCTCATATCATCCTTTTTTAGAATAATTTGCAACAAAACCTGTAAAAAAGTCCTTAACCGTCTGTTCCTGTTCGCGCGACAAAAATCCAATCACGTTCGTAACTTGAAACAATGGCGGAATGCATTCGAATTAGGGTTAGCGAGGAAGGGAAAGGGTACTGAAGCGCAACGCATCCGTCGTTGTGACAGGCGAGCAAGTAATACCTTTTTCATTTTTATTTTTTAAAATTTGCATGAGAGATGGGAGTGTGTTTCGAAAGCTCGTAAGCATCGCCCGCTTTTGAAATGCGGATGATTTGACGTAAATGGAACTTGAATGGCGCAAGTTTCGTAAACAAGCATTCCAGCACCTGCAAATGTCGTTTTGTTTAAAAGTTTCATGGCGTGATGAAATTAAAATGCCCAGAACTGAATTTGTAACGCTTTTTTAATGTGAATGATTTAATTGTTCTTGAAGAATTTGTAACAAGACTGAATAATTTCTGAATGTTATTAACGTTACGTCAGTGCTTCTCAAACTTTCAGTATTCGCGACCCAATTTTCAGTCATAATTTTCTTCGCGCCCCCCTTATACAATAATAATGTATTGAAAGCAATAATAATGTACTTTGTCTCTAAAGCTGCAATACGGCTTTAATTATAAACCGTACAAATTATCAAGATTAGTATTAAATTTTATATATAATTTTATGGTAAGCCCATAGGGCCACTGGTAATTATTATACTTGTTCTTAACTTAGTACTATTAAATTAATAATGAAACACATTGTGTAATACTGATACATTTTTAAGTGTATTATATGAATGTAAGTGTGTATTTTATTTTTTTACTATGTCAATGTATTTTGTTAACCTTACTTTCAGTAAATTTATAATTTTTTAAAATAATTTTTTGTTTTCGACTTTTCGATATACACTCGCCCCCTTGTAGGGTTATCACGCCCCCCTAGGGAGGCGCGTCCCACTGTTTGAGAAACACTGCGTTACGTATTTGTAAAGTAATACTATTCTTCTAATTGCCATTTTCTTTTAAGCTAAATTTTTAAATGAATTTTCTAACATGAAGCAAATTTGAGAAACAAAAGTATGAATTTAAAAACTGAACTCAACGTCAAATATCGTATATTTTCTAATATAAGCCGTCAGGGCATTTTTTCCCCCTAGAAAAATTTACCCAAATTCGAAACACGTGTATAAGCCGAATTAAAAAAAAAGAAGTTCCTGTAATTTTCAAACATGCCACTACGAGGACGTAAATGCTTTCAAGGGAGTAAAACGGATGGAATATTTCCAGTAAAATTGCTGTAAAGCCAAAGACGATAGTTTTATTTATGATAACCTTGTATGCAACAAACACTTTTTTTCATTCATTTGTTATCTTGTGCAATATTTCTGTTAAGCATAATTTCTAAACCATTTTTTTTATTTGTAAAATCAGCGGAAAGAAAAATTCACCCCGGCACGTGATCGTCGACCTAAGTTTTCTTCATTTCGTGGGAAGAAAATCTCGCTGCATGATTACCTTACACATTCAGACACTGGCGTAGCTAGTTCTGAGTGGGCCCTGCATCAAAATTCCTTAGGGGCCCCATTTCACGCATGAGAGCCCTGTTAGTGAGATTGTAGTTACATGTGTTTGGGCCCCTGTAGCTTGGAGACCCGTACCATTGATACGGCGGTAGCTACGCCCCTGCATTCAGACGTCCCAATGAGTGAATGTGAATTTTACGAATTATTCGGAAACCCAGATACGTTACTCACTTTGAGGGATTTATGTAACATTTTTTTTCTTGTTTTAGAATAAAAATTCCATTAAAATGCTCCAATAGTTAATGAATTAAAAAATACCTTGCGTAAGGCTAATGAAAAATGTTAAATAAACTATTTTTCATAAGCTACGTTTTTTCCGAGATCACCGGATGAAAAGTTCCAAAAGTTCTCGGCTAATACACAGAAATATGCATTGGTGCTTACATAAATTCCAAATACAGGGTGTCCACAAATTAGTTGGACAATTTCGTAAGTAAAGAATTTTCGTATTAAATGAAATGAACCCCTTTAAAGTCAAATAAGCAGGAATATATCCTAAGTTCATTTATAGAGAGCGTTGTAAGAATTTGGGGGCTGGAAAATCTTCATGCCTTTCTAGAACATGAAAGGGATAATCTCAAGGTAAGGTTGTTTTGTTCAGTGAGTTCCTTGAATGTTCTCGGATCATTTTTCTTTGCTAAAAAGATCGTCACAGGAATTATTTATCTGGACATACTACAGATTTTCCTTGTGTCAATAATCAAAGGAAAAACGGCATGAATTTACATTTTTCAACAGGATGGTGCTCCTTATCACTACCACAACGACATTACATCTTAAGCTGAATTCACACCAAGGCGTACAAACATCGAGTGTCAAGCGGCTAGCCCATCAGAGACTTCATTTCGCCCGAGATGAAGTCTCTGATTGGCTAGACGCTTGACACTCGACATTTGTACGCCTTGGTGTGAATTCAGCTTTACCTCAATGTTGAGGTACCAGTTCGGATTGGTCGTGGAGTTATTAAGTGGTTATCACGATCACCACTGGTTTTCAATGTGCGGGGTTCATAAAGGATCACCATTTATTTCAACCATTCCTCAACTAAATTCAATCATTCCTCAACTAATTTACGCTGCAATTAATTTGATCGATGGAACCATGCTAACAAATCTATTGCAAGAACTGATTTACCGATGGGATATTTGTATAGTAGCGAAAGGAAGCCACGTCAAACATTTATAATAATGGTAAACTTGGACGATTTCTCTACCTTAAAACAGTATGTACTCCAGGGCTTCTCAAACTTTCAATATCTGCGACCCAATTTTCATCGTGCCCCCCTCATACAGCTACTGTGTATTGAATGCAATAATAATGTGCTTCAACGCTAAAGATACAATGCTGCGACTGCGCAAATTATATTTTGATAAGTATTATATTTTGAGATAATTCTGCATATGTGTGTGTGACAAGTCCATGGAAGTCCAAAGTAATTGCTAAACTTGTTTTTAATCCAGTATTGATAAGTTATTTATCAAATATTTTGTGCAGTATTGATACATTTATAAGTATCTCATATCAGTGTGAATATGTAATTTATTTGTTATTGTGTCGGAACGTATTTCGTTTTGCTTCATTTCAGTAAACTGACAATTATTTTAAATCTCGCTCCCCCATGGAGGGTTATCACACCCCCTTAAGAGGGCACGCCCCACAGTTTGAGAAACGCTAATGTGCTTTAATTTACTTCCTGTAAATTACGAGCAAAAAAACATTTTTTTTTTTTTTTTTTTGCCCGCTAATTTGTAGACACCCTGTGTAGTTAAAATGCTTGAATAAGGTTTGGGCTTTATTATGTGACGAGATTTGAAGTTTATGAAAGCTGAAATTGTTCTCAAGAGACGGATTTAAAATATCCATTTGAATCCATATTTATTTACCATAGTTTTCTGAAAGATTTGTAGTTTGGTAGGGTTGGAACACTTAGTTCTTCTCCGAGACTTCATCTCCTTTCAGGACATTTTAGATGACATTAAAACACTTTCAAATTGGCATTTTTAATAAGTAATTTAAAATATAACCTGTAAGATTTAAATCTTCGATCGGCAATGTCTTTTTTGTTCATGGCAGTTTTAGCAATGTATCAGCATCTACATTAGTAATGCCATTCATTACCTTTACATTTTTTTTTTTTTTTTTTTTGTATCTCACTTAACGATTTTGGTTTTTTTCGCTTTGGCAGAAAATGACGCTCAAGTTGTTCAAAATTGAAGGAATTTTCCTTCTTCAAATTTAAACATTACATTTAAAAACATATAACTGGGGAAAAAAGAGAGAAAGGGGAAAAATAAGTAATAAATGATTTAAAAATAATTCAAGGTGTGCTTCTTTTGAAATTATTGTTTCTTGAGAATTTCTTATAAAGGTAGTTATAGTCTCCTGAGTGTTTCTGTGGATTTTTTCGTAATAAAGTTCTAGAAATGTTTGCCAAAAACAGCGTGATTTTATTTATGTGTATATCAAGTAATATTTTTTTTTCTTTCTTTCTTTTATTTACTTAAGATTATATATGAAATAGAGACGAATTAAATTTATTACAGATTATTGATGTATCTGATTATTGATAATGGTTTCATCACATCTCTTTAAACTGCATTATAATTGGTTCAAATTGCATTTCCTTTTTTTTTTTTTTTTTTTTTTTTTTTGAGTGAAAATATATCAAACTTTTGAGCCGAATAAAATAACTTAACAGCTAAAACTATGCTTAACATTTAAATGAATTACTAGTATTTTTCCTCTCGTAAGCATAATATTTCTTTTAATCCATTTTTAGCTTACAAGATATTATGTTATAAATCTTTATATACAAAGAATAGACATTATATTGCCACATATTTGAAACATTTTTACATAGAAGTAATAAGAACGTTGCGGGTAGTACGTAAATAGAAAATTGTAGAACTTCAATAACAACACTAAACATGAAATATGTGCGTCCCTGTCACAAACTAAACATCATTAAAATATATTGCAGTCAAAAGTATTTGGCACGTTTTCTCTCAAAGCATGCCAAGAAGGAAGCCAAGTTATTAGCTGCAGGACCACAAAAGAAAAATATGGTGGCATTTTTTAGTAATAAAAGAATACAGATTGTTAGAAGATTTTATGTTCAACGTACAAATAACTTTTCAACGTCACATTCTGACCTCATTGGATATACATTAGTCATATACATTTGCAATACGATTTCTTGCTCTAAAATACAAAACCAAACAATCATTGCTAGGAGTCACGTTTTGCTGTATGATGCTAACTTTCACAATCCTCATTTCCATACAGTGGTGGAATATACAGAAATAAAAATAATCATGGGAGTAAGAAGGCGTGTAAAAACTGTGCAGATTAATATCCTACTAATCGGTATAGTTTACAAGAAATGGTGCTTGAAGATGTTGAGATACAGATATTTTTAAAACTGTATTGAAGTCTTGGCGATTCTAACTCTAATTAATACTTTTTGATTTTCAAATATACAAGGAACATGAATTTCATTACTTTTTTAATTTATTAAATAGAGAGATTTGTATGTTTTAAAGTTATTTACAAATTGACATTGATTAAAAAATTAACACTGTTCTTTTTGAAGTACGAAATCATTGATGCATTACAAGGTCGTGTCGGTCATAAAAAATAATCACATGTAATCACTATGGACAATACCAAGTGTAAACAGTAACATCGTAGGATATATGGATAAACAGTAATATTATTACAGATTTTGTAATATTTTTTCTCACCAAAAGTTTATATACGTTTTTACGCGTTTCACTAAAATCCACTGTGTATATGATATTTATTATTAAATATATTTTAGTTAACACAACTTTTTATTGGTAATATTTTAATGTTTTACAATAGACATTAAAAGAAAACTTCTAAATATTGACTGTTAGTGGAAAAAAAAAGATAAAAACAGCTTACAAATAATTATGAATCAAATCTTTCAAATGTGTATTTTCTTAATACATCTCTCTCTGAGCTTTCTATTCTTCCACGATCGTTTGTCTTGATAACTTGTTCATTTTTTAGTTTTTGCTTCTTTGAATTGAAATTCTATTTGAATATTTATTTTTTTAAAAATGGAAGTTTTCTTTGTTCTGCATTTCACCTGTTTTTATTTATCATAAATCATTTAATGCTTTCATTTCGTTTAAAAATCATTTTGGAATTTTCAATGGCTTCATTCATTCGAATAAATTGCGTTTTAAATGCCGTAAATAACGAAATCATATGATTAATACATTTCAGATTCTCTACAATTCACCATAAATAATTGGAATATTTATTGTTTTAATACATAATTTTAAAAACAACCATTGAAGCAAATCAACTGAGTGAAAATGCATAAGTTTTTTTTTTCAAAAAAATATATTGATCTGTGTTACAAAATTTCTTTGAAATATCGTTTGCTTCTAAATTAAATACCATTCGTAATATAAAAACGGCTTGTGTGTTTTTATTTAAAAAACAAATAAGTGTTTTATTTGAATAAATGAATTATCCACAACTTTATTCAAAATTTTATCTACGCATTTAAGATATTTTTTATTCAAAATGATTTTTTTTTTTACATTTTCAATTTTATTACGCGATTAAGACTTTACGACTAAAAATAATAACATAATGGGAAAAAAATATTAAAAATATAACAAAAAAATAAAATATGCATTACTGCATATTTTTAAAAGACGAGCGGGAGAGTCTGATTTTTTCATTTCGAAATTTAAATAACTATTTTCATCAATTATATTCATAAATCAGTTTATTTCCTATTACGAATTTTTTTTTATCTGTAATGGTTTAATAATTGTTTTAAGTTACTGATTTAAATCTAATTCACAGCATTCCTTTTACATTTCCTGAAATTTCTCGAAACAAATATGTGGACGCGCTCAAAAATTGTTACATTTTAAAAAGAAATCATATACTCAAGAACAATAACAATAATCCTTTTGAATAATACGATTAACATCGATAAGCATGCGGAAATCTAAGTGAAAGAAATAGGCTTAAAACATCTACTCAAAATGAACGAGTTTGTTTTTTGTATATGTTATCTCTTAAAGCTAACACTATTTTTCACTATTCGATCCTATTGTTTCAGCTGACAAAGTAAATCTTTTCTGTCTCTGAAAACAGCTGTTTGCGTAGGTTCAATATAAAAATAATAATAATAATGCCATAACAAAGTGAAACATTAAATTAAAGTTACATATTGCTATTCATTCTGATATATTAGATTCCTTTCAGTATTCATAAAAAAATAGGCTTAATGGAATCCCTTATAAATAAATATGTTTAATTTATAAAAATTTTAGTTCTAAACTAATTTGCAATGTCCTTTAGTTTTTCGAATTAAAAATAAATAAATAAATAATAAAAAATAGAATTTATCAGTTTTAAATTTATTTTACAAAGAGAAAAAAATGCTACTTTTCGCTTTATATTTTATATATCATTAACAGAAGCTATATTAGTATATTATTGGAAATTAATTGTAGTTATGTTTTGCTAAGTATAAAAACGAAAATCATGAGAAAATTTTTAATTTTTTCTAAGGAATTCATTAGAAACATTTTGCTTATATAGCAAGTTCCAAAAGAGAGCAAGGCCTGATAAACTTCAGAATTATTATTAAGAGAATAAAATTGATACTTTTAAGTTAACAGATTTCTTGGAGTTAAAAGTAAAATAAAATAAAAAAATAAATATCATTCATTTCAATAACTAACCCACCGATTAAATTTAACCTTAATTTCGAATCTTTTTCAAAGTAAAGTATTTTGAAGAATAATTCCTTTCAGATATTTTACGTGTAAATTTACATTTGATAATTTTAATGCAGATAAGATGATTTTAATGTGAATTTTGTACCATACTTGTTATCTAATATAATTATTCTCGATAATTTTATGTTAAAATATAATTTTTTTGAAACATATCTTAAAGTTAGGAACGAGAGTTTAACGTCGCAGTAAAGAAATATGAGGGCTACTGGCGATGGAGCCCGTAAATTTGAGCATCGGTCTAGTGTGGCGAGGATGACACAAGCTGTGGTATCCCTCTCTCCAAACTAACACACCAACGGGAGGACATTAAATCCCGACAGATCTATCTATCCCTCTACTTGCCGGATTTTCACTGTCACCAAGACTTGAACCTACGACATGGCTGCTGCGCGAATTCTCTATCTCTCTTTCATGACCATAACCACAATACTATTGCAGCCCTTTAAAACTTGTAAGAAGAGCTTCAAATTCAAGACAATGATAAATTTACTTTTGGGAATTTTATGTTCGAATTTTCAATATGCGTTATCCTAGTGTATAATACAGTCGAACCTCTATATTGAGAATTTTTCTGTATAGCGAACTTTTTCCTGGAACCAAGAACATTTCTCGATTTTCTTCGTAAAATAACCTCTCTATAGCGAAGTGCATTTTCTATATAACGAACTTTTTTTTTCTTGTGATTCAATTTTTTTCTCCCTTTTTTTGAAGTATTTCTGGACATTTCAAGTTATTCTCTCTTTTAACACATGTTATGGTGGTTATAAATTTTGAACTGGTTTTTATTAGGTGCCTAATTCACCGAGAGCAATATAACTCTGGGCGTTTCATCCAAGAAGGGCAAACTTTGACCCCCATTGTCCAGTTCACTGTAATCATCTTCGATATCCCCTTTCACCCTCAGGGTAGTTGTATTGTGTCTCCTTGTCCTTGAACTAGTCTCCGTTCACTTGTTGTGTTGATCAATCGTACTGGTAACTTCGTTTCTTGTAGCTCGAAAATGTTAAAACGTAAGTGCTGGAGCATCAAAGAAATACATTTAATTCTTCAGGAAGTGGATAAAAGCGTCAAAAAACTTTCCTTGCAATTTTTCTTTTTTTGATAGTTAAGATATATAAAATAAATATATATTAATTTATAAATAGGTATGAGCAATTACTTTTTTTTAAATATATAGTGTTTACGAACTTAAAATTTGTTTTATGTGGTTTCCGAAGTATATTGAAAGGTGAACCTCCATATAACGAATTTTCCAAATAACGAACTTTTTTTCGGGATTTAGCGACTTCGTTATATAGAGGTCCAACTGTAATTATATTATACAATGTAACCTTTTTAAGATTACTGAAAAATTAATGTATAAACAAACAAAAAGAAGGAAAAGATCGTATTTTCAAGAATGAATAAGAAATTAAAATTAATCGTAAAAAGAGTGACAAAGAAGGTTTTTCTGTATATTCATTAGATTTTTTTATGGCAATTATCATATATTTGCTATAACATTCAGTTACTGTCTGATTTCTAAAGCAATGTACGATGAACGGTAATTTTAAGATTCGTTTCGGACAAGGATTGTTTGGTGGAATGAAAAAGACTGTTGTACGTTACAGTTAAATAGGCTTTAAATCTTCTTATGTCGTGACATGGAAGTAAGAAGAGTAAAGCAACAGTTTCGAATATTAATCACTTCACTTTGATTGGTTCAAAATTTTGAAACCTTTATCGGCACTTATATATTATACCGTCGACCAATATATCGGCAAATCAAAAGACGTCACCAAATGCCAGTATATGCAGCCAATATCGGAAAACAGTTCTCGTTGTGACGGATCTTTACGCGTCCTATCACTAATCCTCTTGGGGAATCTTTGGACTAGCATTCGTGTTTAATTCACAGCCATCCTTCTCAAGAAGAAACCGTGATATGCAGATTAATTCAATTATATGAAGTCAGAGTTTTGTAATTATAGGAGAAGGAGTTAGAAGCTGCTACATTTGCTACGCAGGTGAGATGGAATAAAGCTGACTTTCGCATGTAAAGATTAAAAGTGGTATTAGGCCACTGGTGTTGAACTAGTATACTTAAAGGTTAGGAATCCACGTTAGATTATGTTGAGTTAAATAAGTTACTTGCACATATTTGCTTATTAATCATTGCTTTCTCTCCGCTACTCCTTTGACATCACTTTGAGAATAAGTTATTGGTTAGTGTGTTTGAGTAAATAAATAATTGTTACTATGGAAGTTTCTGGTTCCGCTTTCATTCCTCCTACACCCTTAGGTAGGCAAAACGGTGAGGGAGAAATTTCAGGTGTAAGTCGCTCACACCATGCATTACAGATATATTATTCATGTGAAGATATACTCACATGATAACTGCAGTCACGTGTTTCCATCTAATCAGTTTATAACTTCATTTGACATCATAGTCACATGATTAATGCAGACACGTGTTTCCATCTAATCAGTTTATAACTTCATTTGACATCATAGTCACATGATTAATGCAGTCAAGTATTTATAGTCAATCAGTTGAGGCGCTTCATTGTTGTCAACTTTTGCATTTTACAGAAACTTTTTTTTTAAAAAGTACTGTGGTGACACCCCCTGCCCACCTAACGGTGGACTAACCCCACTGTACAAATTATACAACTTCATACTCATTGCTCAAACTGTAAAACTGTTATTTACATGTATTATGTAGTTCTATTAATTTTTTTCCCTCTCAAAATTCGTTTTTGACGCTCCTCTTCAGTTAAATTCCTCCCTAAAGCTGTATCGTCCTACACTTCATTGATTAAAGTCCTCAGATTTTAATAAACTTACAGCTCTTGTAGCTTCCTGGAAAGTTCAGAAAATGTTCCATTGATTATTAAAAAGTCTTAAGTTAATAAGTTCTTCTCATGCAAAGATTCCAGACCAAGCAATCGTTGCGATATTTTTCTACGAGAGCTTGCAATAATGTACTACCGCAACCGGATTGGCGACATTATATGAAACGAAGCAGATGATTGCCAATTCAGCGCGTTCGACACATGCGAAATCAGGGTCGCCAACTTGGCGAATTACCTTGAACGTTGGCAATGTTGCGATAGTACGAAATAAATTTATCACAGCATCACGAAAAACTTTTTTATATAGAGACAGACAGACATATTTCTGAACAATAATAACATACTTACGAAAACGAAATGCACTTGATTTAATAATACACTTATAATAATACTTTTAAATTTTTTACTATCGAAAATTTTTTTGAAGAATCTTAATACCCGAACACCTCTTTAGCCAGTTATGAAATTTGAAATTTTTATCTAAATTTTATAACTAGAGCAATAAGTACAAATCACATGTCAGTTTTAAATTGAAAGAAGAATACGTGTTGTTGTTACTTATGCCACCTGGTTGATGGTAACATCAGATCAAGGTCCCCGAAATTCATCGCGGCTAGGGGCTAAATTTTTACGCCTGTCGTTAGCCTTAGCTTTGAGCACCATACAAGTGACAGTACGATTTTGCTCGATTCCACCCCAATTTTGGGAGATAACACCCTGTGCGGGGTCAGGGGTGGCCACTTCTCTTCCCCTTCC
>BMAV01013106.1:334631-358109 GCA_019973955.1 Trichonephila inaurata madagascariensis
TCCACCCACCTCACAAGAGGACTTGCGACTCGACAGCTATTTAGAGTACCCCCATGCCGAGAATGCACTATACATTTACAAACATCCATGACTTCTCCGAGATTCGAACCCAGGCCATACAGCACCACAGTCAGTGTCACCAACCACTATACCGAATGGGCTGGACCTAACCACTATACGTGATTGTATTTATCATGTAACCTTCATGAATTTAGCCCATTATAAATATGACAGTATTTGGTGACGTTTTTTTATTGGGTGAAATTGGTCGATGGTAAAATACTTAAGTGCATCTCTATCAATAGTCCTTTGCGTAACTTTTATAAGGCTGTAATTGAAAGCCAAGCCTTTAAAAAATTAATTCTATCTAAATATTTAATTTTTTAAAAAAAAAAGAAAAATCTAAAGTAGACACAAAGTCTGTTGCGGCCATCTTTTAAACCTCGCATTTCATCCCATTCTAGTAGACAGTTTTTTGTTTATAGAAAGAGGGAAGAAATTAAAGTTTTTCCTAATAAGCAGGGAGGGGTAGATTTTCGAGCCCAAACCGGTCGCCTTTCTTTAGATCTGTACCCTACTTTCTCGCCCCATTGTGAACGATTGCCTCTTGATCACGGATTCGCCTTTTTTTCTGTGGAAGAAGCCTGCACGAAGAGGAAGAAAGGTTCTCTCCTTGCCAAATCGTGTTACTTTCTAAAAGTAAAATTGCCCGGATTTAAAAGTGGCAGTGGGCGTGCACTGCGGAAGGATATATTTTAAGGTTTTTATAAGTAGCTTTGTTTTGTGATATACACGCGAAATGCTTTATTTTAAGCTACTATGATTTAATTTTGTTTTTCCATGTTTTCTATATGTGGATGGATACATGCATCTCTTAAGGTATGGGCCAACTGGGCATGGGCTCAGGGCTTCGGGGGGGGGGGGGGGTCGAGGGGTTTGGTACCAAGATTTTAAAAAAAAAAAATTAGAATAATTTAATCGATAAAATGTTATTTCCAGTTGTTTTCTTCGAAAAACTGGTGATTTTGGATTATATGTCTACTGGCAATAGTAACAGGACTGTATTATTACATGATGACCGTCGTTCACGTGTATAGGCTTAGGCCTACCCCCATAAACCACCTTTACTCATTAAGGTATCCGACTACTTGCAACAACTTTTTTTTTAAATATAAAAATGGAGATATGTGGATTTTTGGTGTTTTTTAGATTTGTTTAGTATATTTTAAGAAAAATATGCTTAAATTAGGAAGATATAAAGAAATTATTATTACTGAAATGGGAAAAAATTGGTAAAAATTTTAAAAAAATAACATATACGGGGCCCATTCTGTACCAAAAGATTATAAACTAATTTTCAACTTTTCAATTCTAATGTGTTGCTATGCTATTCATTTTTGAAATGACCTTCAGGATAAGAGATTTTAATTTTGGCAAAAACTAGAACACTTAATTTTAATTATTATATGAAATTGCTTACAAAAATAGTGATTATATTCACATAAGGAACTATAAATTTTGTAATAAAGCAGTGATTGAAAAATCTGATGGTTAAAACACTTTTATTATTGTACAGAATGTGCACAAAAGATTTCAGTTAATTATTTTCAAAACTTTTTGAGAAATCGCTGTCCTTGTTTTTGAGCATTTAAAAAAAACACATTTGCAGTAAAATGCATTTTACAGTATGATATCTTGCTTAAAGTAGTGGCATCTGTGTTTACTAAGACACTTGTATTTTTTTTCTAGTGAACGGAAAATAATAAACATGGGGTATTTTTATAAAGCTAATAAGATGGCCTATAAAATAAAATCATAAAAAAAATTGTCAATTTTTGGCAAAATTCACAATTTTAGGGTAGTCGGATACTTTAAGTCAAAGAATGGCAGTCGGTCGAGTCGATTTGTACGATTGTAAGTCATGCTTATTTGTTTTTTTTTCGGGTTACTATTTGTATGAGTATTTGACAACGTATATGCTATGTACAATCTATTTTTAAGAGTCATTAATAGGGCCTTCATTTGTGTAAGGAACCGGGGCCTCAAAAAGTCTTAAGACGTCCCTGGATGGATATATGTAATCAAACACAAGGAAATAAAAATTAATAAGCGTAAAAATCATTTGATTTATTCTTTTACGGTTTTTGTTAAATAACTTTTTAGATTTTTAGAAGTAATATTTTTTTTCCTTCGTGAACTTGATACAAATTGTATATTTATGATACTTAAGAAATTTATTGCAAGATTATTTAAGGGCTTTTGATCTGACTCATATTTTACTTGCATCAAAAGAAGTAAAATTAACGGAATATTATTCAGTGTACATTTGAAAAAACAATAAACTACCGTACCAAAAGTTGAGAGTAAAAAATTCCCTTGTTTTCCTGCAAACAGGAACATAAACATTAGCTTCTCTCTTTGTAATGTAAAGATATTCTCTGTATAAAAGTCTTCATCATATAGTTTTTCTTGTTTCATGAATTGATTTTATTATTAAAATCAGTAAACGTGTCAATTTTAAATATTTGCTATTAGCTGAGAAATTATTTTCTAAAGTAAGGAGACATGTGATGTTATTTTACGATCCAATGTATGAATATACAACCTTTGTGAATTAAATTAAATATTTAAAAATTCTCCAAAACTATTAGTTATTTTAAAGACTATACTTTAAAATGCGAGAGTAAGATACAAGAGAGTCTCGTAATAAGAAGTGTTAAAAAAAATTTCAAAATATAGATTTTGGGAATTTTTGTAATTTTATTTTTAATTATAGAGTATAATTGCAAAAGGCCCTTTCAATATTTTCTTATAGAACCTACTGTTTTATTTTTCCTTAGAATATTTCCTTGTGAAAAATTTATTAGACTTGATTCTCGTTGTGCTGACAAAGAGAAAGAGTTGAAATTATTTATAAAAACGTATTTTCTATCTCAGATGTATTTGTATTCTTATATTCTTAAAGCCATGACATGCAACCACATTATGTTGAGATATGGCTCAGAAAAGGTAATAAGAAGTTTTAAATAATGGTGTAATATATGGTTATAAATAATGCAATAATTAAGAACAATTTGCAGCAAGAAATCCATGAGTTTTTCCTTAAATCTTTAATAAAATAGATCACTATTTAGGGTTAGACAAATTAGTTCATTTATTTGTGATTGAATAATGTTATTTTTATTATTATATATATTTATTATTATATATTATATATTTATTATTATATTTTATAAATAATTATTATAGTATTGTTTCTTCGAATGAAATAGACGTTCAGCTCATACATTCATGCTTCTGTTTCGTGTTTCCATATTTATCATAATGATACAGTAATTTTAAACAAAGTGTAAATGAATTTTTCTCTCAAAAAATGTTTTAATCTATTAACTTAATTTTTTTTTGAAAATTACTTTGGAATTATTCTGTGGTTTTAAAGAAATAATTAAGAAATGAATTTGATCTTTCTTGTTAATATGTAGTAATTTATTTTTATAGAAAAAATAATCTTCACCCTCTAAGGCATATATGTAGCAATTTTACATTAATATTAGTTTTTGATAATTTCTGATTAAGTTTTTTTTTTTTTTTTAAAGAATAAATGACATTTTAAAGTCTATAAGGTTATCCAGAAAACTTCAGCAACTTTTGAAACAAAAATTCCATTTTTGCCATCTAAACACTCAATAATACTTTAACCCTGAATCCCAACGCACCGACTGGTACCTCTCTCTATAGGTTTCTTCAGCAAGTAAAAAAAAAAATCGGTTGACCGCTTCAGTTCTTCGTGCAAGGAAAAAAGAAACAAAAAAGAACCAAACTGTGTTGAAATCAAATGAATGAAACTATACAAATGGGTGCGTTTTACAATTCAGTAATTTTCTACCTTTTGTGAGTCCATTCAAAACTACACGCGGCTGAAGATTGTTTCGCTGTGAGGCACGTGATTGCGATTTATGTCAAGTTGTATATTTTATCTATTGGTTGTAAATTAGAGTCACACACACTTTGAGTTTTATCGTGTATTTTTTTGTGCTGTCACAGAGAAGAAAGTATTTTTTACTTTTCTTTCAAACTAAAATATTGTCGTAAATTGTTAAGAAAATACATCATTTTGTTTCTTTTATTACCTTGATTTCAGTTTTTAAATTAGACAAAATAATGTATATTATAAAGAATTTTTCATTAATACAGCGTTTCTCAAATTGTGGGGCACGCCCCCCTAGAGGGGCGTGAAAACTCTAACAGGGGTACTGAAAAGTCGAAAACAAAAGAATATTTTTAAAAAATTATTAAGTTACTCAAAGTAAACAAAATACATTCTGACACAATAAAAAGTAAAATTAACATTTACACTTATAAATGTACACTTAATGTACATGTAAATTAATGTATAATACACTTACAAATAGCATATAATAAATGACCATGTAAATTAATGTATAATACACTTATAAAATGTATCATTACAGCACAATGTATTTTATAATTAATTTAACAATACTAAGAGTTATGAACAAATTTTATAATTATCAGTGCTTGTTACACATAATATTATATACAAAAATTAACCCTTCTCTTGATTATAATAATAATCCCTTCACTGCCGATTAAAAGTTACGCAATTCACTCTCCAATGCCTGTTTTCCACGTGGGGGGAGGGCGATTCCATGTGTTGGTGGGGGAGAAAATGAATAAATAAGGAAATTCTCTGATATAAGTAAATCCTTCACAAAAGCAGTCAAGGTCCTTTTCTAGCATTTCAAAGGCTTCTAAATAATTTTATGGGTAGCAGTGCACAGAAAAGATCGTACTTCGGAAAGAAGTATATATACGTCAGAGGCATTCAACACACCAGTTGAGCGAGACGTATATATACGTCTGGGCATTTAACACACCAGTTGAGTGAGACGTATATATTCGTCTGGACATTTAACACGTGGGTTGAGATAGACGTATATATACGCCGGTGGCACTTAAGAGGTTAAAGTCGTGTTGTAGCCTTAGGGTCAAAGTATAGTATTATTGAATTCAATGCATTGTTATTTGTGTGGAAGGGGGGGGGGGGGCGCACGATGAAAATTATGATTGAAAATTGGGTCGCAAATATTGAAAGTTTGAGAAGCGCTGCATTAATACTAATATTAAAAGATTTATTTGCTTTTTCCCCGTATCTTTGAAGTGTAATTACGAAATGCTCAAATTTTCAGCTACCCAAAATTAAATGGAAACAGGTGTTTGGATATGAAATACTACTTACCATATTTACTCGAACAAAAGCCACACTTTTTTTTTCTAATGTTAAAACTGTTCAAAATTTGGTGCGACTTAGAATCGAAGGCAAAACAATTTGTTAGAGGGTGGAAATTGAAGATAATACTGACGGGAGTAGCAATTACAATACGTATTTAAAACTTTTTAATACCGGTAAAATAAATGAATTATTCATTTATTAGCTCTCATTTTAATTTTTTAAAAAAATTTCTTAAATATCGGGCAGCTTTTCCTCAATAAACCATTTTACACTAGTTTTCATTTTTTCACAAAATTTTTTTAGAATTTGGGGTACGTCTTAGAATCGATGGCGGCTTAGATTAGAATAAATACGATATAAGCCTAACATCTAAGTTATAAAACCTACTATAGCTTTTTTTTCAGTTGGTTTAATTTTTATGGCTCTTTTCTATTTTAAGAACTATATTATAAATGTAAACATATTACAGTTTTGTTTTTCTGTCTTAATTCTATGTATTTCAACCTAGTGCGGCCAGTTTTAGCATATATACAGCACTAACCGAATTTCAAATATATATTTCATGTCAATCACCAATGAAAATTTAAGTACTATTTCTTACCATTGAACACAATAGATGCTTTTTGACCTACTAATGTTTATCGATAGCGGTTTCTGCGCGAGTCTTTCTTTTATAAGTTGCTATTCAAAAGGTTTTAGATGATGATAGTTATCCACAAAGCTATTATTATTGATAATTTCTCGTATAAACAATAGCGGCATTTCATCTGATGACCATCCTTTGATATTATTTTTTTTATTATTATTCTTTGAGCATTGGGTACGTTATGGGCAACACAGGAACTAGTTTGAACTTTTCCAAGAACCCTATTTTTTTAAAAAGACCAAGGATCATTTATATTTTGGTTAAAAACGATGATAAAATCTGTATAAATTTGTCTTTAGAATTTTTTTTAGTTATTAGAATTTAAGATATTGATTTTTCGTAATTTTTGTCTAAAGAAAATCGGTAGTTTTTGATAATTGTGTATGAAGTTTTACTCTGTATACACGTGTCTGACGGAAGCTGGAAAGGAGTAGTTTTAGTTTGGCATTAGAATTCAGATATAAATAAATGCTATTTGAGCAGAAGTTGTATGCCAACTTTAAAAGTTGATGAAAAAAAAATGTGTTGTTGTTGCTTATGCTACCTGATCGACGGTGTCAGATAGAGGTCCAGACAATTCATCGTGGCAAGGGTTGTACGTCTGTCGTTAGCCATAATTTTGCGCAGCATGCTGAGGATAATACAATTTGGCTCGGTTACACCCCGAATTTGAGGGAGAACACCCTAAGGGTGGTCTGGGGCCTCCCACCTCTCTTCCCTTCCACAAATTTCACGAGAGGATTTGTAGCTCAACAAATATTTAGAATGCCCATATGCCGCAAAGGCATTATACATTAACAAACACCCATGCCATCTACAATATTCGAACTCAGGCCTACAGCACAGCGTCACTAACTTCAAACCTGGATGAGCATCGATTTTTCAGAGATGAATTCGCTTAACTTATTTTTAAATTGGTTTTGCTCTTTCTAAGAATTAAAATATTTCAGAAAATTATGAGTTTGCAAATATACAATGTTTCATTTAAACCTACACTGACTTTTACTAAAGGTTTCCTACACTTTCCACCAAACTTAACTGAGCGCATCATATTTTCCAGGGCTTCCTAATCAAACTGCAACTTCCCCCCCCCCCCCCCCGCACAAGGGGCATTTCGACTGTAAACAGGAAATGCACCAGACGGACGCAATGTCTGTTCTTCCTCATTAAAAGGCAACTGCAATTTAGACTCTAAGGTTTAAATATTCGCATCACCTTTAATGGTGTGATTTACATGTCTAGCCGCATTTTACTGTTTAAAATTAAGTGTAAATTAACTGTAAATATATTTCCGTAACTAAAAATCTGTATAATCTTCATCTCTGATTGGTACTGAAACACAAGTTGTGGCAATGTTGACCTAAAATACTTTGTGCTAATTATAATTTATAATTATATAATACAATATTTGAATCCTCATTGAAAAATCAATCTAGGAAGAATGTCAATTTTAAATGTCATTCAATCTAATTCCAATTTAATAATATCCTCACGTGTTGAAGCTCCTGTCTCCATAGACGTGAGCGAGCCACGGCAACCTACTGATCATGGTCCCGGACTCGTGGTCTTAGTGTCCTGAGTTCGAGCCCTAATGCTATTGAAGACACGCAGTGTAGAGGGGGTGTCAGCTCAAGTATCGCCCTTGTCAGTTGACCATGGTCCAAAATTGCGATGTCGGTCGCCGATAGCCTTTGTGTTACTTTATATTATATTATGGTATTGAACATTCATGGGGTTGCGGTAGCCCAGTGGTCAAGGTATCGGATCATAGCAGGCACACACATGTCATGAGTTCGAGCTCAATACCGCTAAAGACCCGCCGTGTAGTGGAGCGATGCACGTTAAATCTGTCGAGAGCTCAAACGTCCTCCCGTTGGTGTGGTTTGGTAGTTAGGAGAGGGGGTTCAAGCTCAGGTGTCGTCCTCGTCACTTGACCATGGTTCAAAATGATGAGGTCCGTCGCCAAAAGCCCTCGTGTAGCTGAACAGTGTGACGTTAATATTCACTCTCTCATTGAACATTCATTCACTTACCAATAAACGTGATTAAAGAGGTTAAACTTTTTCATATCAGCTCTTAAAATTAATACTTGATTTAAGGTATCCGACTACGTTCGGTACCGTGATTTTAAAAAAGGGCATAAATGGATAATTTTCATGATATTTAGTGCCACTTAGATTAGAATACATGTATACAATTGTTTTAAGGACATTTTGACAAAAAAAAAATGATTTAAATACAATATTTCGGCAAAAAATGAACTTAAAATAACCTTTTTTCAAAATGTTCTCTTTTTGTGAAAAAGGCTTCTATTATAATAATATTTTGCCTGTATATAGCTCAAACCTCTGTACAGAGGTTCAACCATGATATTTTAAAAATTCGAATTATTTTCAGAGTTACAACCCATTGAAATAATTATTGGCGTTTTTTTCTTAAAATTTCTCCCCTCTGTGTTGTCGTAAAACATGGATAAACCTGATTCTAAGTTATATATTTCAAAAATTGTAGTTGAGCTTTTGTACAGGCGAAATATTACCATAATAGAAGCAATTTTCACAAAAGGAGAATATTTTGAAAATGGGTCGTTCTATGTTCATTTTTTTTATCAAAATATTTTGTACTTAATTAATTTTTTATTATAATACTATTCTTAAAACAATTTTATATACATTTTCTAATCTAAGTGACACTAAATATAAATATTATCCATTTATACGCTTTTGCAAAATCGCGGTTCCGAACGTAGTCGGATACCTTAACATATATAAATCTGCACCTCAATTTCAGAACAAATTCTGTATTTTTTTTAACTTAGTTTGCATTTATTAACATTTTAAATTTATTTTGTTGTATTTAAGATGAATTCGAAAATGGGATTCGATATTATAGAAAAGAATGTTCAAATAAAGCTAATAAAAACTTTTCTAAGCTAAGTTTATTTTTTAAACTAGGCCAATTTATGAATTTCAACGTAAGCAAACTAATAATAAAATACAAAGAATAATATATTTATTGAAAATAGTTAATATGAAGTATTTATAGTAATAACTTTACAAATTTCTCTACAGTTTACACTTTTTGCATACTTTTCTGATGAGTAATAAGATTTCAGATATTTCTGTTCTTCCGGCGAATAATATATTTATATTTGTTATTTAAAAATTTAATTAAATTTCTGAAAACAGGATTCAAATAAAAGACGTTTGCATTAAAAAGTTTCTTGAAATTTTGAATTTTTATGTAATTTTTTTCAATTTTTCTTTTCTTTTTTTTTTCAAAGAACGGAACTTTTTCATAAAACTTTTTCCATTTGTTTATGAAAATATCGCCGGTTATAAAATACTCAAAGTAAACAGTAAAAAAATTTCTTGAAATGTTTAAATGTTTTATGTAATTTGTTTACCGTTTTTTTTCTTTTTCAAAGAATTGAGCTTTTCCATCATTTTTTTTCCAATTGCTTATGAAAATATCGTCTGCCATAAAATACTCATACATCAAAAGCATTCCATTTTACTTAATGCTTCAGAAAACACAGGATATCTATCAGCAAATCAAAGTAGGGAAGACACCATATCTTCCTTAACGATGCATATTAAAAAGAACTCCTAATTTGAATCTACATCATGCATATAAAATTAATACATTTATTAATGTCAAGTTCAAACGAGCAGAATATTCCCATACATGCATCTCAGATAGCATCAATCCAAAAGAAAAAAAATGGCTAATTTTTATTCGAATGAATGTCCTACTAATTTTCGTTTTATTCTAATGAAAACGACATTACCGATCAAGTATCTAAAGAATCAGGTCTTAACTCCTTTATAATTCTTTTCTTTCGACTGAAAAAGAACAATGCGAAGATGTGTATTCAAGGGCTATGTTATATACAATAGGTTAAGAAAATGGTACTTTGGATGAGTGTTTGTCTGGTAATAGAGTCAGTAGGTTTCCGTTATTATATGCATATAATAGACGAGTCGTATACATTACTCCCACTACTCTAAGTAAAAGGGTATGTGTAGTAGGAGAAATCATTGTTCTGAGCATTATATTTTAAGCTTTTTTTTTACCCTTGCTTTTCTTTTTTGTCTTTATGTTTTGGTTCTTGCAGTTCGGATTTTTTTTTTCTTTTAATTATGTAATGAATTTTATGCGTTTAAATATTAATGAATAATTATAATCTAGGTGTAAAATATATTTCACACCGTGATATTTGTTATTTTGTAATATTTTTTTGCATGAAATATGTTTTTAAAAATAAATTTGGTAAATATTTCTTTTTAAAAAAAGAATTTGGTAAATATATTAAAAAAATATTGTTAAACATTTTTGTTTAAATTTGAATCTGGTAAATATTTTTTTTAAAAAAATTTGGTAAATGTTTTTTTTTTTTTTAAATGAATTTGGTAAATATTTTTTACAGAAATACTAGAATGAAAATTTTGAAAGTGATAAAATAATTTCCGTTTGTTGCCATCTGTTATCATTTTTTACAGACCAAAATTAATTCTAGAATGAGGAAAACAATAAATTTATTTCGAAAAAAATCGGAGAATAATCTTTATTAATCGGTTTGGCTGTCAAAAATTTTTTTTTCCTCATTTTAACCCTTGTTGATAAAGTTTTTCTCGAGGTATCTTTTGTGTCCATGGTTTAAAGTCATAATCGATGGAACTTCGATGATTTTTGAGCTGAAACCCCAGTTTACAAACTCACACACCAAGCCAATGTGAGGATTTGGGGCCAAGATTTAAAAGGGTGGTTCAGAGGGGGCTATTTTGTAGTTTCAACATTGCATCAATTCTCGTTTTTAATGTGTCTAGTAATAAAACGTATAAAATAATTTACAATAAAAGTAATAAATTACAATTGCAAGTATATCTTTTTGTTTTATAGGTCAGGTTTTTCAAACTTTCGTATTATGTATGTAAAAATTTATATATAATGGTATTTGAAAACAAAATTAACAAATTTGATTATTCCTAAAATAACAATAGAAGTTTGTAATTCATATTTTGACTAAATCCATTAAAAATTTCAATAATAATTATTTTCTCACAATTTAAAATCATTTTAATATAGCTTTTGCCCCTTAAAATCTCACAATAATGTTCAATTTAAATAGGAAAGCAATTAGGAGAATCAGTTACCATTGAACTCCTAACAATACTTTTGAAAAATTACTGCCAGGATGATTTTTTTGAAAAATAAAACTTAATTCTAGGTTTGTTATATTCCATATGGCTGAACCAGTCCAGCATTTCCAATCCTATTAAAGTTTTTCGTTTGAATAGAGCCACGGTTGAAAATCATTTCCGAAACGACAGGTTTGCAAATTACAGGAAAAGAATTTCTTCAGACCGTATCTAATGAAATGGAGTTCGACGTTGAGTTTAAATGTTACAGTGCTGAACATCTAATTTTTTTTTATACTGAACTAATAAGTTGCAATAATTTATTCATTCGTTTTTCTTTCTGAACTATTTCTTATCATTTTTCTCATCTTTTTTTTATGACTTCTAATTGAAATAAATGTTTATACTCCCTTAAAATATATTTATATTTATGAAAAAAAAAGCGAAAACATTTTTGCTAGCAAGGAGGTATTTTTAAAAAAATATAAATACTTTTCTTGCCTTGAAATTTGGTGTAATAAAACTTTTTAATTTATTCCAAAACCTAATTTCATAATTTTTTTTTCATTTAATAAGAATGGAAAATTCTTACATTGAAATAAAGTATCTCTGATTATAAATTCTCCATCTTCATAATTTTTCCGAAAAGGCATTATATTTTATTGAATATAGGCTTCCTTTGCTTAACATTAAAGAATAAGTTCCAAAATCAGAAAACATTTTCAGATCGGAAAAAGTACAGCAGTATTAATGTTCTCGTAACGTATATTTTTTTCCCATCATATATTATACTTAAAATTTAAATGCATTTAATTAATACTTAATTTTTTACTATTTTAGGGTATAAAATTAAAAATGTTAGTTAAGTGTAGGATACATATATGATGTACAGTATTTGATCCTAAATACAAATAATAGACAATGGAACACATTTTACTCATTAAAATACTGAGTGAATCCAAATAATTTATATGAATTATAAATTGTACTGTAGTTTGAATATTCTTTTGAAATGCATATGGTGATTTCATTATAAATTAAACATGTTTACTGATATCTTTTTGAACGCTCTCGTTGAGTTGAGGAGGAAACATTTTAGACTTCTAATTGCACATTTATTGATTTAAACACACCAAGCAATAAAAAGTAACATAAATGCACACTGACATATAAGACAGTACACAAAAGCGGTCTTTTCCGATCCGGAGATCTCAGTTTTTTATATTTTTCCCCACCGGAAGTTTCTAGAAGCATATGATTTCCGTTAGTGAATATCGTGATTGGTCAGAATAAGTGGAGTATGGATTATTACATTATTCTGAAAATTTAGCAATCAAATTTTTGCCCCTTCCAAAAAAAAAAAGAATACTTGTTCTTAATTTCGATGGAATCCTCAGGATTCTTCCTTATTATTCTATGGGTATATAATACGACCCTATTCTCAGAAATCGAAAGTTCTTTCACATTTGAGAACATGCCCGCAGAACCAAAACGATAGCTTATTGTTGTCTGATCACACCACAGTTCGAAACAATCCGTCATCAAGTTAACCACCAGACAATTAAAGCTCAACTTACTTTATTCATAAAAAAAAAAAAGAAAAGAAAAACTTCTAAGCCATCAAGTGAGGTTCGCTGTAGAAAACAAGTCCATGTGGCACAACCAATCCGGTAATTTCTATCGCATTAAATTTTCTCGTTTGAACAGAACAACAGTTTCAAAATTATCCCCTCCAGGGTGTCAGGCCTGTAAATTACAGCGCAGGAGGGCCTGTCTAATCAGATTGGCTTTGAAAGTGCAATTAAGATTTTTCGATCCAATCCGTTGGCGATTTGGCGCCTTTCTTGTGAATGGATTCCCTTGTAAGTTACATGGCCTTAGGAGGTCGCTCACTTCCGCCACCTGAAAGTGGGTTAAGTACTCATTCGTGGGATTTCACCAGCGGGTCGGATGCACACACATCCGATTTGCTCTCATCTTCGGTATTTTACACTCGCTTTTCTTTAAGTTCTTTTGACCTTTTTTTTCTCTCTTAACCTCAACACATAACCGAGTTCTTGGCTGTGTGTGAAAGTTGGCCAGGTCTCCTCAGTTATTGCAATCAAACTGACTCGATAAATACTCCAGAAATTGTTTACAGTTTGGAGAGGGCAAGGATGAGGAAAAGGCATTGGACAATTAATGTTGTAATTGGTTTTGAGATGATATATGAGGAGGAAGCTCATGGAATTGCATAAGATTTCTGTAAAGTAATTCGACGGAATGTGATATAGTGTTGAGGCAGCCTTTCTGAATTGAATGAATGTGGACTTAATAACACAGAAATATTTCGATTAATTTCAAGGAATATACTTTTCCCTTTCCTAGCAATGTGTTCTTTCAGCATGGTACAGATCGAGTCCATATCGGACTTATTTTGATGTGCCTACTTCAAGAAAAAGTATGATTATATATATATACATTCAAATTACTATCAATTCATAAATAGTATTGCATATTGCTACCTTGGTTTCTTATATCTCAATTTTCAAAATAATGAAGCTATTGTAAGACAGTATATTGGTAATCTAATAGGTAATTGAAGAATACATTATAATTTTTATAATTATATTTTATAATTATAATTATTTGTCAAGTAATATACATACTTTATTCTGTGAACAACTCTCTGAAAAAGCTTCTTAGTTTTGAATTATGTCACTCGAAGGATGCACGAGGAATATTGACGACACACTTCGCAATTTTAAACCATTGCTGGACGAGGAAGAGGTAACCTTATATTCTTAATTTCTACACCACGGGGAACTTTAAAGACCTAACTTTATTTTATGTGCAGGAGTGTCTTCATTAATATTCATAGAGGGTTCGATTTGATTTTAATTTACGTGGCGTGTTCTGACGTAACATAAGGGCCATTGATGACGAATTTAGTAATTTTAAACCACAGCTAGACAAGAAAGAACATTATGAACTTTATTCCCACACTACACACTACGGGCCTCAGAGGCCTAACTTCATTAGGTGTCTCAGAGGCCTAGCTTCATTAGGTGTGCAGGAGCCTTCATTAATCCTCCAGGGGATTCATAGTGATTTGATTTGATTATGATTTTTGTCACACTCTGAAGCAATACGAGGGCTATTGACGACGGACCTCGTAATTCAATTCCTACTATAAGCTCACACTTTCTCTCTATATTTATTTATTTATCGATCTTGGTGGAATTTTCAATCCTTAATAAAATACATTTTAAAGCGCTCAATTCAGCTGAAATTTTATATACATAATTATTTTGGATGACAATATAATAATTTAATTAATTAATAAAAATTAATTGATTAAAACAAATTATTTAAAGAATTACAAATACAGCCACGGTGGCATCCTTTTTGGCGACTTAGCGACCATTTGGCGACTTGTGTCAAAACTTGAAAAGGCTTTTTTCTCACGTTTTAAAGCATTCAATTGAACTGAAATTTTATAGACACGATTGTTTTGGATGGCAATATGATACTTTAATGATAATTAATAAAAATTAATGACCACTTAATGCTGTGGTTCTTTCAAACGTATATACATATTTAAATTCATTGTAACTATTTAATAAAAAATAGCTAAAACAAAAATTTTTCTTTGTTGATCTAAGTAGGAATTGGCTTAAATGTTTTTTTTATATTACGTGTTTTATATCATGGTCACAAGCGATGAGCTGATACCTTCCTGGATTCTCTCTCTCTCTCTTGGTGAAATCATAACTGAAGCCTCACGATTCAATTAGAATATCGTCGTCTACGAAGATGGTAATCATGACCAATAGTGATTCGTGTTTAGTGGGAGACATTAAGTTGCTTGTAGAAGATAAACTTCTGACTGAAGAACAAACTAGTTGTTGTTTAAAAGATATAAATAAGAAATAATTACTTATTTATCCTCCAACTTGACAAAATCTAGAATTTAGATAATATTTAAATTCTATTAGGCACAAATAATACATATATATTTAAAAGTTACCAATAAGTTATATTGATGAAAAGATGCCCTTTGCAATAAGGAATATTTTCGAAGAATTTCCAAAGCCTGCTATTTAGTAATAGATTGTTTAATAATTTGTTTTTTCATGCCTTTTAAATAATAGTTAGATATTGGTTATTTTATTTGTTTTTTAATTATTAATCATAGTATCAAAATTGATATGCAATAGTCTTCTCATTAAATATATACTTCCATTAATGTGATATTGATTACATTTTAATCTGCACATGACATGTATTAAAACAAGAAATTTCATTTGAAACTTTAATTTCGTTTTTTATTTATTTATTTATTATTTATATTTATCTAAATGCAATTATTTTATTTAGAATTTTTTCATGGAAATATATTTATTTCAATTTCCTTGTTATTTTAAGATTTATCTCCCTTCCATTGAGGTTATTTCCAGGTTCAGTTTAATTCGTTTTCCACAAATTTTTCTCATTTTCTTCTACTTTTAAAACCGGATTTTACAAAAAATATGTTATAAATAGATGTTAACTTTTTTCCCTTCATTCTAATTTAACTGATTAAAACTTTTTTTTCCTTAGAAAACAAGATTTTTTTTCTTGTTTTATTAGTTACTAATACATTTTTAAAATAAAATTATTGATTATCTCCTTCTTTTTTGAATTTCACGTTTAATTTTATGCGTGGATTTTTAATAATTCTTAAATATCAAAAATGCTTTGAAATCTATCTTTTTTTAATTCTGTTAAATACTCAAAAAAAGAAGGAACCCGAATTGCTTTTTAGAATATTTCTTGAATCTGTATTTACTATCCCAGCTGCCTTAGTTAATGCATGCAGAAAAATAAGTTTTATTTGTTTAAAAGGGGCGGCAGAATGAGAGATGCTCTATCTATTTTAAATGCACAGAAGCCTTACTTTCCTTTCTTTCTATAATATTTGATTATGGTATGATATTGTGCTGAACACATACACACACAGTTGGTGTAATATTCATGAAAAATCCATGTTCTGAATTTATATTTTATCTTTTTGCATGTAATTTATTTGATAACTAATTTGATATATATATATCATTTTTGCGTGATTTTGAAATGGTGATTAATATATCTATGACAGCCAATCTAACTATTTGGCTGAAAAGTTCGTAACGTACCGATTTGAAATAGGACTTAATGTATATCATTCTTCAAATTTTCCAATCAAACTTTTGTAAAAACTTCAAGGTCCGTCAAGTTTAAATGAATCATTCAGCTTTATATCAAGACTTAATACCGTCATGGAGTTATTGAAGATATATTTCGAGACAAAGAAAAGGTGTGCAACCTTTTTCAACCCACCCTCAGACATTAAAAAATACTCATTAAAAATACTAATGTCACTATATCAAACACATACAGCCATCAATTCATTCGAAGACGAGGTAAAAATCTATGCATAACATTGAAAAAGTGTGAAAAGAGATTAAAAAGGTCTATCACCCTTCCCTTTTATTCAAACTTTTCAAAAGACGTCTTGGAGATTTAACTGCCATTTCATGACAGACATTTAACGGACTGCTTCAACTCTGTTCTTACAGCCAATCACCCATGAGGCAGCAACTAGGAAGTGGACATTTTCTTCAATGTCAGGGTCATCACGAGCTTGCAAAAAATAACGCCTGAGGATTAATATTCGTGCTCGCCCGAGGACAAACTACCGATTATTCAACGGATCTTCTTCTCACGACGAGCGTTGTTTCTCTTTGTTTTCGGGTGCTATTAAGCAGGTTTGGGATGATAGATGTAACTCTTATTGGATGAGCGATAATGACCCTTAAGCTAATTACATCTGAGTGTCGCGAGTATCTTCTTGGTGTAATTATCTTTGACAGTTAAAATTATGTATTCACCGCAAATCTCTCGGGTCCAGTTGCTGAGATAATGTGAATGATGTGTCATTCTTATTTGTGATCACAAAAGTAATGATGGAGTTGGTGAATTATGTTTTTCGAAGAGAAGATAGGTTGTTAAAAGATGGCTTCCAGACGTTTTCAATTTATTTGTTTGCATTTATTTGCTTGAAATTCGGAGGTATTATGTATTTGCGAATTCTTAAGTGACATATGCCACGAAAATAATGTATTTCGAAAGAAAAAGCTAGTCTCTATAGTTTAAGAATAATAAAATTGCATGAAAATCAATGGAATGTTTTTATTCGTTAGGCTTAACTGACACGACAGTAAAAAATGTTGCTAGTTAATATCAATATTCAGATTGTTGACTATCTGACAAAGCAAAAAAGTTACAAAAAATTGTTTCCCGATTTACAAGTATTACTTTAAATGTTAATAATTATAATTGTAATAAGTTAACAAGAAATAATATTTACAATTATAAAAAATATTCAAAAATAAATACATTTAGTTAAAATAAAGTACAAAATAACAAATTACAAATGCCTAAATATAAAACAATGAAATTCATCTTAAAAAATGATAATAATTATTCTTTAATATATGATATGTGTTCTAAACCAAAATTATTTCGTTTATTGTATTTCATCTTATTTGTTGAACTAATTTTTCTTAAATCTGACTTAGCTCCTGCGGCAATTAGCTAGCAAAGAAGTGAACAATTATTGTTCCAACAAAAAATAAACAATTTCGAATGTGTTTATATGTCTTTTTAAAGGTGAATTTTGAACATAAAATGGTTACAGGACAAAAGTAACTGAAAGCAGATAGATTTTAAAGAAGGATATGAAAATATAATTTTATCACTAGTATTGTCAACTAGATTTTCCAAATTTAATTAGAAAATTATTAATTTATGAGTTGAATTCGTTGCTACAGAGTTGTCATCACAATACAGCTTGGTACTGTAACTGGAATGTTAAATCGTTAGTTACGCTCTTAAGCCAGTCGGTTAAATTCATAAGGTTACATTTCCGTGTTTTCTATTGAATTCGAATTGACGTTAGATGTATATTTGCTTTTCAACTCGTAAAGCGTAGATAAAGTTTCAAATTTCGCAATTGGGTAAACATGTTCAATTATATTAAGATTTATAAAAAAACATTTCAAAATTAAAAAAAAATTCTTATATTATACGTGTACTTTTAAATAAAACGCATGTTGTGTTTCCCTATGTTCATTCTTATAGTTCATAAATATGTATTTTTTAAAAAGAAAGAATCCACAAAACGGAAAAGCTGGCAACAGCGAAGTGCGTGATCTAATTGACTGGAAACACATGTTTGTAGTTATCATATGACTATGACGTCACATGAATTTAGCCCATTGAATCATTTATAAAAACATGTGTATCAGGTCAAAAACAAACTCAAATGCTGGTTAATAAGATTATTTTAGCATTTCCCCTTAAAAATACTCGTCTTTGAGCTAATTTAATTGTACTGTGTTGATATAATATCATTCGGATGACGTATTTCAAAATCTTTTTGATATATCTTCAACAAGGATCAAAATTGCAGAAAAAATATATATAATCGGAATTCAAAGCGAAGAAGATTCTATTTACGACTTTTCTTCTTTAGTGTGTTATTTAAAATTGCTAAATGCTCGCCAATAGCCGTTGAAGAAAAACTAATAAATGTAATACATGCTTTATTAATCGATAGATTTTGTTACATTTATTTCATAATATAATAATGAACCTAGATATTAATCCTAACAAATACAGCACAAATATTTTTAAAAAATTGGATTCATTTATAAAAAAAAAGTGTAGTAGGACTCGTATTTCGAACTTTCGTGTCATTTCTTTTCAATTCTTTAAACTATGTTCGTTCCATTTGCTGATGTTATCAAAGCTGATTTTGTCATAATGATCATAATGCTCAATTTAATACTGACAAGATTACTCGTGAGATTACAAGATTAGTATCTAGAACAAGGAAGCGTTTAGTAGCGTGTTCGTAACATTTTTCTACTGGTGGTACAAGATTGTACGTACATAATGGAATATTTTCAAATAACACGTATTAATACAAAAAAGAATGCTTTGTTATATTTCCTGTTAGGACGCCTCGGGAGGAAATTCCTCTGCATCTACACATATTTAAACTAAAGAACTTTTCATTATAAATATTGTGGAAAAGAGAGATGTCAATTAAGTTATACTTTCGTAGAACTGTTCTATTGATAATTTTATTTATTAAAGGAATAATGTAGATCACGCTCAAAAGGGATAACGAAGCCCTTATGGAAGGCTTATTTAAGATGTATTCTTAAAATTTTTATCTATCTGTTTAAATTCCCTTTTCTGATTATTTTTTATTCACTTTTTAACAAGGCAATTAAGGTATTCGAACATGTTAAAATGATCAATTTTGATCAAAATGCACATTTTTGTTTATTTTATTGAATAGAACAACCTTTTGGCTTTACAAAACATAAATTATTTTGTTTCTACGTTACATAGAGGCAGCGTTATAATAAGTTACATAAAATTAGAAAAATCGGAAGTGGGCCTTTTATCTATACCAGAAATGGGTTTTTAAACTGTTCAAAATCTGTCATGGTGAGTCTGATTACTCAAAATATTATAAATGTATTTGAAATTTTCTGAAATTTTCTTTTTCTATGAAACTTTCTGAACTTGATATTTGTGTTATTTTCTAGAGAATGTAGAAAGTTAATTCTTACTGTATCAATATTTTTTTTAGCTAGGCCTGTTACTTTAATAACGGCCTCATAAATACGTCACGTTTTTTATAATATTTATTCGAAATAAGCTCTAAAATTTTTATATTTTAATAAAACATTAAAATTTTAGTATATTCCCTAGATAAATGAATGAAGTTCATTTTAGTAATACTTTTTTTTCTTTAACTGTATTAAAAGAATTTTTTAAGAAGATGAAATTTCACTTATAATACTGATTTTTGCAAAATTTAGATAATTAATTTTAAATATTTCTGGTTTAGCAGTAATATTTATTGATACTGATTCCTACAAAGTATTTAGAATGTTTAAGTATGCTATTTTTAAAAAGGGCTAAGAATGTATTCGGATACCTTAAAAGAATATTTAACGCATTTAATCAAGTCGAAATTGAGCATTAATATTAAATAATAACTTTAAAAAATTAAAGGTTTTCGTTAGATGAGAAATGAATAAATAAATTCTTTTGGAAATAAAAATTAATATTTTCCACTCTAAAAAATCAGGTTTTTTTAAACAAATAAATTTTTGTTATTAGAAAAATTCCAATGGCAATATTTAAAACGAATAATGGCGAAACTTCCCAAAAATAATTCTTAATCACCTGATTTCTGCTTACATCAAAATTAGAACTTTTTTAATAACATGAGACCAAGTCTGATAAAAAATATTCTCATTTAATTTGTTGTTACATACTAGGTGAAAACGAACGATCAAAAGAAGAAGTTTTTGCATGCAGAATCTTAAAAATCTTGATGAGCATGACCCATCACTTCGAGCCATTATTTCACAAACAACAAGAATCTTTTCACAATCGCTTTTCTTGAGATCTCCCGATGAGTGAAATTCTCTCCATTACATCACCTCTTTTTGTCACATGAGACAACAACTGCGCATTTTCTCCTTTGCACATGAACAATGATGAGATTTATGTCTGTTTTTTGAATCTTAGCAAAATGGACGTGATAAGCATGGGACACGCTATACAAGTTTAATACTCCATTTCAATATTCTTCACACGTCCCAGTCCGACCATGTACAATGACCCGAGTATTTTGTTTCGTTAAAGTGTTCATTAAATCGTATTGTGGAAAAATAAGACACATCCGCGTTGTATTGGGTGATGATGCAGAAGTTTTATATTTGCCTTTAATTTAATTAAAGATGGCATTAATGAAAATGAAACGTTCCGGTATTTTCTGGGCTGGAAAAAGAAAGAGGCCAACGAGACTGGTGAAAGGTACGGTGAGTATGAACGTGGACTTACCTTTGAACTTTGACACGGTTACAGGAGAGGTAGATCTTCATTTGGGTTGAACTTTTGGTAATGGATTGCTCTCACTTTGGAAGAAGAATTTTTTGAAGGTTCTTCGAAGGTAGCAACTGGAAACTTCGTGAATGTGTGGCCTCGATTTTAAATGCGTTAAGGATTGTGTGTATTGTAGAATAATAAAAACTTGAACTTTCTACTAAATGTATCCCTGCGATTCTCAAACTGTGGGGTGCACCCCATAGGACAGCTTGATAACCCTACGTGGGGGAGGGGGGGCCTGAGCAAATCGAAAAATCGAAAATAAAAGATTTTTAAAAAAAATTATTTATTTACTGAAAGGGAGCAAAACAAAGTACACTATGGCATAATAAAAAATATATATTCATACTGGTATAATACACTTATAAATGCAACAGTACTGACAGTGTATATTTGATAATTAACTTATCATTATTAAATTAAGAACAAGTTAATAGTTACTAGTGATTCCCATGGGCTTGTCTTGCAATGCTAAGCTTTTCAAAAGAAGGTTTTATATTTGAAAATGACTCTCTAAGTTCTTTTTCTATATTTAGCTGAGATCTATATAAATGTTTATTTCCTCGAACATCCAACTTAATTAAAAATTATTTTGCAATCTGTCCCAATTTAAGAATTGGAAAGCAAAAGTAACATATAATGCTTATTGTATTACTTAAAGTAACTTACTTAAAACATCTATTACTTAAAAGTTACTTTCTTAAATTATCTATTACTTAAAAAAGTATAACTTTCTTAAATTATCTATTACTTAAAAGTAACAAAATATCTATTACTTAAAGTAACATATACAAAATTTAATACTTATTATGATAATTTGGACGATATTATAACTAAGGCCGAATTTTAGCTTTAGCATCAAAGTACATTATTATTGTATTTAATACATTGTTATTGTATGGGGAAAGTGCGATAAACAGGGTCGCAAATATTGAAAGTCTGCGAAGCACTGATATATCCGATTAATAAGAAATAGAAATGCGTAAAAAATGTCTGTAGCAACTATATTCGTTTCAAATATTGATGAATAAACATATTATCATTATTTGACAAGTCTGTAATGATATGAACGATTTAGAAGGATATTGGAAAACACTCTTTCTAATGCAAATAAACAAATTAAAAAATAGTACTTATTTTTTTAAGTATAAAATGTATGAATCACAAAATGCTTAACATTTATGTATAAGTTTACGTCTTTCTCAAGCTACCTTTGAAAAACTGTTCAGAAATTTTACAGGAAACTATTTTAAATTGAAAATCTAATCCGTATTTTAATATTTATAGATTTCTCTTTACACTGATCAAATAATAAATGTTTCTCGGGGAAACTTGTATAGTAAACAGAAATCGAATTACAATTTTTTAAAAAATATTTCATAAAAAGCTAGAGAGTAATAAGATTTCCACTTTTCGATTTTAAAGGTGTCTGACTACGTTTGGAACAGCGATTTTGAAACAGCATGTAGGGGAATAATTTTTTAAAATTTTGTGTCGGAATATACACATAAAATTATTTTACGAATGTTGTTATAAGAAAAATGATTTCAATGCAATTTTTCTGCAAAACATTTAAAAAAAAATGACATATTCTTAAAACATTCTCCTTTTATGGAAAATGCTTCTATATAATAATATTTTGACTATATATAGCTAAGACTTCTATACCAGGGTTAAACTAATTTTTTTAAAAAAAATCCTCATTATTTTCAGTTACGATCAATTGAAACAGTAACGGGTGTTTTTAGTTAAAATTTTTCTACTCTGTTATAATAAACTCTTGCTCTCTCCACAAATCCATCCACTCATTTATAGATATAATAAAATATAAATAAATTCACTTCTAAATCGATTTTTTCAAAAATTTTTTAGTTCGTCTCTACTATAGAAGTCCTAGCTACATATAGACAAAATATTATTATTTTATAAACATTTTTCATAATGGGAGAATGTTTTAAAAATATGTTGTTCTTCATTTTTTTTACCAAAAAAAATGCATTTAAAGAATTTTTTCTTGTAATAATATTCGTAAAAAGGTTTTTTACGTATATTCTAATTCAACTGACACTAAATATAAAAAAAAGAGTATCCATTTATACGCTCTTTCAAAATCACCTTAATGCACATTTGGTATTTATCTATTATTAATGCCGAAGACAAAGAGCCCCAAAATTCCTCTCAACTTTTCAATAACCTTATCCTTACTGATGTTGATACAACAGCCAGACGTAAAACTCGCCTCCCATCCAGTTAAGAAACACTTCATTCCAGAACTTAATTGTAACCGCGTAATTTCAATTACCATAGCCAAACTACGTATCAGACACTTTAGAGCAGGGGTACTCGACCTTTTTTTCTGCTGGGTCGCATGCATATGCCAGCTATTTCACGCGGGCCGCATACATATGGTAATCATTTTCCGTTGGCCGCAATATGAGGATAAATGGGGGGGGGGGGGG
>BMAV01013106.1:358209-384731 GCA_019973955.1 Trichonephila inaurata madagascariensis
ATTGGAAATTTAAAATGTGGAAAATTGATCCAAATATTAAACCTCCTATTTTGCTTTTTTTAATTATTATTTTTTATATTTTTTATTTGTCGCTAACACTAAATTAGAACCATTTAAAAAACACTCCTTCACAATTTCTGCATGAGTAAATGGTTTCATTTGATTACCAATAATATAACAAACTTCATAGGATGTCTTTGTTACCGCTGTCATATTACCATTAACAAAACACTATTCGTATCCGTACGACACCGACAACAAAATGCAAAATTGATACATTTGATTTCTTGACAAAGAATTTCCCACCAAGTTTTTAACACAGTTTTTTTAAATTTCTCACAGCAATGAACCAAGACCGGGCCACTTAAAAAGGGTCGGTGGGCCGCATGCGGCCCCCAAGCCGCAGGTTGCGTATCGCTGCTTTAGAGGGATGAAAATATCCTCTGATGTGGGTCAAAGAAGTTATATGGTACTTGTTCTCACTGTTCTGACATTCAACTTTCTCCTAAACATATTTTTAATTGTCCTTTTATATTGGTTAAATTCCACAACATAGACCTAAGCCCCACGGACAATCAAGTACTTTATTCACCAAAGGTTGTCAACGTAGCAAAAGCTGTTTTGGACACCTTTGGCGCCATATGATTTCACTGTATGGACAAGACAACAAAAACATCTGTTATTAAAATTAATCCCTTTTTCTTTTACTTTCAAACAATTAATTACTTCTACTACCTTATGCCAGAGGTGGGCTGACTTTTCCAAGATACGGGCTACTAATATTTTTAAGGTGTTGCGGTCCACCCAGTGGCTGAAGTGTAGCTATTTTGTATTAAAATTGTATGTTATCTTTTCTTAACACTTATTATCGACAATATGCTCCTCTTTTAAAGTATGACAGATTACTATTTTTAACACAAGTAACACAAAAATGGGAAGTTGAATGCTTAAGAAACTATGAGCAACTATCAGACCTTGAAATGTAGGCGTATTCAATGCAGCGAGCAGAGACCATACTTGAACAGATGAATATAAACCCGACGTATGTTCTTATATTTGTTCTCTGCCGAGTCTTGCGCCATCGTGGGACATGAAATCAACATGAGAATCCAATTCCGTAGAAGTATGAGGTGTGGGATGATGTCTAAATAGCTAATCCCGTGATATCGCTGAAAGAGCTGATCATCAACATTTATTCTACCTTTCAGTCGGTGTGTGGGGAAAAAATCTTTTCAATGGCTAGTATCAAAGTGATAGATTTTAGCCTCTACAGCGGCAGTGAACGTGTTAATCGTCACAGTTTGCTTCCAATGAAGTCTATTCATTTATCGAAACATTTGTCGCATTGATTGTGAAAAGCTAATTTTTCAGTCTAGCTGGCGTCGGTGTTCTGTAAATGTGTTTATTTTAGCATGAGCTTCTTAAGTCTTCATACAGATGGTCCCCCCAAAATGTCTTAGCGGTCCACAGGTTGGTCGTGATCGACTTAATGCCTATTCTAGGCTTATACCTAAGTGACCCACATCAATGCCATAGATATTGTTGAATCTGATACATTACTTTAATGATCTACATACGTCTGCCAGATTTTTTCCTAAGAAAATAAAGCGCTTAGATGTGAGAATGATGCATTTTAATACAATTTTTTCAACTAAGTAAATGTCTATGATACAAATTATACTTCTTCTCTTATCAAAAGGAAGAAGATTAATGTTATAAACTAGTTATCAATTGCTTCTTTCCGATAAAGAGGATAGATTAATATCAAGATATTTTGTGGCAAACAGAGCATTTAAATACCACAAAAATGTAAGAATTATTTAAATAATCTTCCAAAAAAAAAATCTGATCTGATAAAGAACAATAATTCCCAACCACGATTAGCTGTTTCCGCAACCCTATATATGTCACCAAAACACACAGACATAAAAGTTGTTTTTCCGTTCTTCAAAGAGATCAGGAGATTCTAAATATCCTGCGAGTTCTACGAATCCAGAATATTAAAAACTTCTAGAAACGTTACAAGTTATGCATCATTTGGCTTAGAAGTACTGTGCTTCTTGCATGAGTTGGCAACAAGCAATAAGTGTAATCAATGATTGTGTTATTCAACCATGCGTTTGCAATGTCAATCGAAAACTTAAATATTTGGTGGAATTTTAGAATTCATTGCTCTTTAGATTCGTGTTAAACCTTCTAATGTCTGTTTAACAATGATTCTGTCAAATGAAATGTGGTACTTTAGGTGGAAAAAGCATTTTTTGTTTTTGTTTTGGAGAAAGAGTCCATTTGATTACAAATACGATAACAGTTTGTGCTGGAGGAAATGATACAAAGTCGTTTGAAAGGTCTCAAAGGATTTGCACGTAGTAAAAGCTTCCATATGTTGTGAACTTAAGCTGTTTTTATTAGATTTATAAATATAAGTGGATTAAAGACGATTTTTTATTACAGAACGAATAATATTTCTAATTCGAAAACTGTTTACTAAAATAAATTAATTGTTATTTACACTTTATAAATAAATTCAGCTAGGTAAAAAACATATTTGTGAAACTTTGTTTATTGTAAATTCTTCAAATCGAAATATAATTTGTATTTACTTACAATTTTTTATCCTTTCGTCATGATCGCGAAGAATACCAGATTTCATTATTCAATTTAAAAAGTAAAATTTTTATCAGCATATTAATTAGGCATACATGAATCATATTTTAAATAGTTATCGTAGTTCAAAAATTGCTTTGCTTTGTTTTATGTATATATTTAAAAAAATAATATTTTAAGTATATATATATATATATATATATAATAACTAATTATAATCCTTTATCAAAATTTAAAAATTTTAAATGTAATATAAATTAATAACTCCAGCTAATTTTAAATATAATAATGTAAAAAAACAAATAATTTCATGTCAATTGATAATCACGACGTTGTTATTGTTTAAATATTGCTTCAGGTGATTAATATGACAGTATAACGGATAAAGCGATATAAATAAATAATATAACTGCATACACAATGGTTTTTTAACACTATTAATTATTCATTTTTAAGTAATAAGAAAATTTCCAGCTCCTACTTGTTTCACAAATCTCGATAATTAATTTTGATCACATCATTACACAATACTTCTAAATAACATATCATTATACTTATTGGATTTGCATTCTTATTCATAATCTTAAATGAACCCGACATTTATTCAAGATTACCTATTTTGTTTTCATTTTAATCCAATTTACTCATTATTATTTCATTATTATGATTGATCTTATGGTTTGAGGCTTTTCAATGCTCGCGATGCCATCGCGTTGAGGTACTAGGACAGTTTGATTGACAATTAGTTAGGCTTAAGAAATTTTTTTTGTTTAAATTTTATTTAGTAAAAGTATCTCAAAGCCAATTAAAAAGATTCCTTTTACATTCTTATTTGAAAGAAAAGTTATTCACTTTCATTGAGATTGAGATGTATTTCACTTTTAATGAGTTATTAAGCCTAAATACGATTTACTTCTACTGTTGTTCTTATGTTTTGTTGATAGATGTGTTACATCAATACACATATTAGAGCTTTCGTAAATTGATTAATATTCAAATTTAGCATATTATTTAATAAATATTTTAACCGTTTTCATATTTAATTCATTAGTTGAATTGTTATTTAATTCCTTTTTTTTGTTTCTCTAATAATAATCTTCGAATAATGTATTCGAATATTTAACAATTAGGGTTAGTTCTGTTTCGCGTATTCTAGACTGATCAACATGATGCACAAGGCAGAATCTAGTTTCTTCATGTTTAATAAGCTATTCAGTTGTTAATAAATGGGATCAGTATCTAATATGATAATTTATTTTTATGATAAAGTAAGATTTCTGTTAAAATTAACAGATCGAATATGATTTGTCAATTTTACTGATTTCTTAGAGTTTTAATAAACATATTTAATATATTTCACATTGCCATTGAGTTATAATACCAAGAAATGATAAATAAATTCGTCATGTTTATTATTTACAATTCCTCTCACATGTAAATTAAAATTTGATTTCAGTTATTTGTTTTAATATTAACTATTGTTATTAAGATTTCCCAGAATTAAATTTGTTTTAATTTCGAACGAAAAATGATGCAATGAATTATCAAATTTGGGGGCTGAATTTAATTTATATCCTTTGATAAATGTAATTTTCGAAGTTTTAGAGCCATTTTCAAGACAAAGATCCAATTTATTTCAAGGGTTTTACGGTCAAACATTTTAGAGCAAAATTAAATTACCGTAACATCTGGCGTATAACGCGCACCTATACTTTCAAGCTGCAATTTTTAATTTTTAGGTATATTCGCCGTATAACGAGCACCCTCTTTATTACGATGAAACCTGAAAAGTGTTTGCGCAATGCTCTAATGTTTTGATTTCATTTATTCGAGGTATTTATTCCAAGTTTCAGGACAAAAAAATTGTATACATCTAGCACTACAACTCTTTAAGTTCATAAGAAATGTCTTTTCTTTTAACTAAACAGTATTTCAATATATGTAGAAGCCTAATTTTTTTCTATGTGTTTTTTTAATTTTTAAAGCTATTGTTTTTATACCCGGCGAACAACACGCACCCGTTAATTTCGATCTTATTTTTTGTATTAAAAGTGCGCGTTATACACCGGATTTTTTATGGTATTTATATGTAATGTGTGTGTGTTTTCTAAGATATTTGAATATATTTCATACGTAATTTCAGCATGCTTAAAGGACTGTTCTACGTTTTTCTTAAAAAATGCGATTGTGTTATGTTTGATTTTATATTTTATAACATTCAAATTAATTGTATTTTCTTTTCTTTTCAGGTAAGCTATATATTCCTGATGGATTATTATTGCCATTACTTCTCATGTGAGTAAAAACGCACATGATAAAGGTAAAAAAAAAAAATAAAATCTCTGATAATTTATACTTAATAAATATTATTTTACAAAATTTTAATTATATAATGTTTGAATTATTTTGTCAAATAAAATTAAGGCATTGGGCATATTTATTATAGATTTGGACATTTTATCTCGTTCATAAAAACAGGCATTAATAAGGAATATCTAAAGATAGATATTAATAAGGATTATAAAAGGCTAGATATCATAAGGATTATTTCTACTTGTTCTACATTGAAATAAAGGTATGAAAATTATTTCAAGCTCCAATAAATCAAATTTGGCTTTATTTTAAGTTTTAAAAATATTAAACTTTCATTAAAACAATTAGAATAATTTCTACCAGATAATACGAGAAATAAGCTAAAAATTTAAATCCAGAGGGGAGAGGGTTCTCTTTTATATTATAAAAACTATTTTATTGTTTAGAAATAACTTAACTGGAATCTTCTGAAGTCGATTTACTAAATTTATCCTCATTCATTCGAGAGATATTTTTTTGTGTTAAATCAAAGAACAATGAAATATGTGTATGTAAATATAAGAAATATAATAAACAGCATATAACAGCTTTAATTCTAAGTCTATTGTTCTTATATATTATTTAAAAATTTATTATGTCTTACTCAAAATATTTTCTATGGATAATAGAAAGCTCTTTTCAATTGGCGACATTTGGCGAATTACAGAAAATGCTTACCTGTTGTCAATATCAGGATGGTATGAAATTGATTGCCGTAACTCGTACGATTTAGGTGATAAATCGTTAGCAATATGTTGTTCTTATTATATAGAAATTAATTAAATCTCACATAAAATATTTTTATGAATGACAGAATGCCCCATACAATTGGCGAATTATAACAAAGGTTTAGCAGTTCTCCTTATTGGGATGGTATCAAATAGATTGCTATAACTCGTAAAACTTTGGCGATAAATCATTAGCATGCAGATAATCTTTGGCGACAAAATGCTGATTTAGAGTTGATACTATATATGTGAAACAAACATGGATAAAACAAGTAATATAAAAAAAATTTCAAGTCAATTCCTACTTAGATCAACAAAGAAAAATTTTATTTTTTAGCTACTTTTTATTAAATAGTTACAATTAATACAAATATGGATATACATATGACAGAATCGCATCATTAAGTGGTAATTAATTTTTATTAATTATCATTTAAGTATCGTATTGTCATTCAAAACAATCGTGTATATAAAATTTCATTTCAACTGAATGCTTTAAAACGTGAGAAAAAAAAACCTTTTCAAGTGTTGACACAAGTCGCCAAAAGGGTCGCTAAGTCGCCAAAAATGATGCCAAGGTGGCTGTATTTGTAATTCTTTAAATATTTAGTTTTAAGCAATTAGTTTTTATTAATTATAATTAAATTATTGTATTATCATCAAAAATAACCATGTATATAAAATTTCAGCTCAATTGAGCGCTTTAAAAAGTATTTTATGAACGGTGGAAAATTCCACCAAGATAAATAAATATATATAGAGAGAGTGTGAACTAATAGTAGGAATTGAAAAATATCCCGCAAAATGGAAAAAAAGATAAACATTGTCTTTTAGCCCTCTCACTGCATTATAAACATTTAGTCCCATTTTACTTTTTGAAAGCTGAATCTCACTTTAAAACAAAAGTACGCTGAACCTAATGAAATGCCCTATTTCTAAATGTGTAATCACAGAATAACATCTTACATTTGAGGACTGTTTAAACTGCATCTAGTTCTTTAACCCGAATTATGATTTCTGCAAATATTTACACAGCAGATGATATGGTGAACCGTTTGCAATGTAATGTCGCCTATTTTTGATGGAATGAATATCTTATTCAGCACATGCAGCGAATCGAACGTGTCTGATACCGTATTATTGTACTCACTTTTTGTCCAAGTGAGCCTTATCTTTTAACAAGAGATTCTTCTGTTAAGAAGGAAGAACGTAACATTTAACCTCACATTTGTATTCTCACTCTGCAAAGGCTGGTCTCATTTTTTACGTGATAAATATATGTATATCTGATTCTATTTATTTTTAGAAAACGTCTCTAAGCCTTGGTAATTGCAGAGAAATATTTCTTTGCAATGTTTAGTATATATAATGTTTCGAATTTATCACTTTTAAAGAGCATTTTAGTTTGTTTTAATTATCTTTTTCTAGCATTTGTTTTTTTTCTCGAAATAATCGAGTTGATCTGTAATAAAGGATTAACCTCTTTTTTAGGATTTCGAAGTTAGAATTATCATCGCCATTGCAAAAACATTAAAATATAATTCTTCTTGCACGAAAATATAAATTGCTGTATAATTTACTTTTTTAGAATATTAATCTCCTTACAAAATACTACTGAATATGAAATTTGTTTTTAGAATATTTTGCGAAGTATTTTCACTTTTTCCTAAGATTAGTTTCCAAGATTAAGTTTTAAAATTTTCCTTCTTGATTTAATTTATAAATACTACATTGCATAATATTATCATGTTATGAAAAAATGTAGCTAAATCAATGCATCAAGGAAATATTTAAAGACAATTTTTTTCAGCCAAGTTACAGAAATAATATTATTTTAAGAAAACAGAATATTTTTTCCGAGTGGTTAAATTTAAAAGTCATGCTTTCAACTATTGTTTTGTATTGGGAAATATTTAGATCTATATAATTACTTTTCTTATTTTGAACTAATTTTAATTGACTATTTAAATTATATAGTAGTTATTGATGCAGCTGAAAATTCTCTTCCACATTATTATCGTCTGCTTTAATTCAGTAATTCGTGTAAATCTATAATTTACCTTATTACTTAAATTATTTGTTGATATATAATTGTTTGTTCTAACAGTTGTGTTGCTCAACTTGGCATCTCTTTTGTAATTATTCTAAATATGTTTTTTTTTCATTTGAAGAAAAGGATTGTAATGTGCGTAATACTGACGCTGGTTGAACTTAATATATAATTAATTTTTGTATATTTTCCAGATATTATCATTCATCTGGAGATGTTTTTTTATCATTTGAGTGATTATAAGAATAAAGAGTAACCGTGGAATCTAAAACTTTGGTTATTATTTATCACAATTATTCTAATGCAGTTTATATTTTTATCTAAAGACGCAATCACAATAATACCGCAATATTTAATTAAATTTGTAATTTATTTACAAGTTCAGACCATGATAATCTTGATTTTTAAGAATTGATTTTGAATTTCTGTTTGCGTAGCAGGAAAAATCAATTTAAATTCAATAATTGTAAATATATTTTGTGAAAATTTCCATAAATAAATTCCATATGAAGAGAGTATTACATACAATTATGATATAAATGAATGGATTTTAATACTTGAAATTAAAAAGGTAACTTACTCTGGAGGGGGAGGTAGCAGATTTTTGATTGCTTACAATCTCATTTTAAATATTGTTTTGAAGAAACATTTTACTAATTGATTGCGATGGTGTTTATAACGATATGAAGGATAATAGTAATAACTTTCATAAGAATGGTTTTAAAATATTTAGAATATTCGCACATGTTTTCCTGTATTTAAATTCTCAGAGTGAATGTTTATTAACTTCTCACTGTTAGCAACGCGAGGACTGTTGGCGACGGATTTCATAATTTTGAACCATGGGTGGATGGGGACGACGCTTAAGGTGGCCCCACTCTTCTAAGTTTCACACTATGGCAACCTGAAGATTTTGAACCACAACAAATTTAACGTGCATCAGTCCCTTTGTGACGGGGCTTTATCGCGCCTTCTTACTAATCCTCTTGGGGAATCTTTGGGGCCAGAATGGCATTTCAATTCAACTTTCTCAGGAAGAAAACGCGATATGCAAATTAGTAAATAGATATATAAGGGAGCTTTAGCGTTCGCGAGTGAGTCATATAGGAGTCATATAGAAGTCGGCTAGAAGGCGGAAAGTTGGATAGAAGCTGGATAAAGTCAGATAGTAATATATATAGAAGATTAATATTTAAAGAATAGAATACAAGAGAAAGACATAAAGCTTGGGTGTTGATCGCCGTGTGATATTGGTAAGAGATTGTTTATTAAAGTGTAATTATAGAACGGACCCTAGCTTATTAAAGAATCTACTATAGATAAAGATTCGGAGGTTAATTTCTCATAAAGATAGTGAGTAGGATTTCAGGGGCGCTATTTTAAATTAGAATTGATAATTACTTAGTATCACTCCTGATCTGATTCCTCTAGTAAGACGTGTTGCATTGATTAATATATACTGAGACAATAATAAATTAGATTTATTATGGAGAGTTCGAGTGGTCAATCATTTATTCCTACAAATCATGGTCGCGTGGATGAAGAGATGATACCCCATGGCAGGGGGGTATCACACCTTTACATAGTGAATCTTCAGAGAATACGAGCCACTACTCGACAACACCAACTACATTGTTTGATCATAACCATAAGACTATCGCAGCCACTTAAACTCTCAGAGACCTGCTTTATAGTTCCATACTTTTGTTGGTGAACCAGGTCTCGCAGGTCATTCCTTCTGCATTTAAGGTATCCGACTACTTTCGGAACCGTAATTTTGCAAAAGCGTGTAAATGGATAATATTTATGATATTTAGTGTCACTTAGATTAGAATATATGTATAAAATTGTTTTAAGGACATTATGACAAAAAAAACTTATTTAAATACAATATTTTGGCACAAAATTAACTCAGAATAACCTTTTTTCCAAATGCTCTCCTTTTGTAAAAAATGTTTCTATTGTATTAACATTTTGCCTGTATTCAGCTCAGACCTCTGTACAGAAGCTCAACTAGAATTTTTGAAATGAGTTTCGGAAAGTACTGCTTATGTATAACTGCGTTAGAAAAAAAAAATTAAAAATGTTCTAAAAAACTCAGTGTTTGTGGGGTTTGTTTTCTCTCGCTCTGTGTGTGTTGAACTTGAACGTCTTTGACATTAGATAATTGAAATGTTTGGTTCCGTAAGTATAGTGTTTCTAAATAATAATTATATAATGGATGCATTCTCTAATAGCTCATTGTGGTATTCTACTGCGCCCTGTTTATCCCTCCAAAGTATGAATCAAACTATTTGTAGTCTCAACAAAATCGAACTATTTCTTTACTCTGTTCTAAGAGACCACTAATTTCCTTCCCAATGTACAGTTTTTTCTTTGTCACACACCGAGAGAGCTGCGTGCAGCCACGGGCAGGGAGTCGAACCTCGGTCTTCCAGGGGCGGGAACCCTCGCGTGCAATTCAATGTCACGCACGCAGGAAGCCATTCGAGAACGTAGAACACGCACAAGGTTCGAAAAAAGATGGCAGACTCATTGACTTTTTTATGGTTCGCCATGCATTTACTTCATGTCAATTTCAATGGCTTCTATGATGATCGCCGTGCTTTGAACTTGCATGTTCCGCGCTGGTTTTTATGCAGACATAAGTTTTAATGCAGTTTCGGAAAGAGATTTAGAATTTTGTTCGATGTTTTGGAGCAGACGACATTTGCAGACACTGACTTAGACGAAAATGTTTTAACGATCGAATGTGGAATTCTGAGAGTCGGTAAAAGTGAATTTCGTTCATGTTCTTTTTTTATTATCTGTCGTATTTGTACTTAGTTGAAGGAATAATAAAGCAGTACGGGGAAACAAGGAAAACAAGTTCGTATGTGTATAAAGATATATAATGAATGAAAATGAATGGATCCATCACAAGTCGTGAATACTAATTGAAAAGTCAGATAAAAATAATGAATCGATTTGAAATTACAATTTTCTTTTATTTTACATTACTCATCAAGAACTTAATTTTATTTTCACGTTTTAAATTTGTTTTTGTAAATTCCGTAACATTAAAACTATTGTTGAAAAATAGTTTTGGATAAGATTCATCTTATCGGTTTAGACACGTAAGAATTTAAAATAAAATGATGTTTATACAAATCATGTGCTTTTTAGACGAAGTACTATGAAATGACTATTAAAATCATAATATACAATTTACTCAGTGTTTAGAATGAGATTATTCTCACATTCTGATATTATGAGATTTCTGCATACAAATATGATATTGCCACTCATTAATAAAAAACTATTCTGTCATCTAGGCCTAGATTCACTGGATTTGATAGTTGTTTTCGGAGGTAAAGCAATTTCCACTGCTGTAGCCACTTTATAATGTAAATAATGTTATGTACTTGTTGTTTTCAAAGCAGATAAATTTAAACAATATAATTTAAAGTATGTAACAAATGTACAATATGTAACAATAACTTTTAGAATTCTTCAATTTAAAAACTGTGTGTACACCAATGTATTAATATTAGTGTTTATATCTATATCTTTATCTATATGATGACCACGGTAGCCTGGTGATCATGGTCACTATTGGCTGGCGTTGTCGAGTCATGGATTTGAGTCCTGATGCCGTTGAAGACCCACTGTGTAGAGAGGCTGATGCACATTAAATCTGTCTTGGATCAAAATTCCCACTTTGGTGTTGTGGGGAAGTTCGGAGTATCATGGCTCAAGTGTCGCATTCGTTACTTAACCGTGGCTCAAAATTCTGTCGCCATTTGTACCCGTATTGTTTTAAGTACGACGTTAATAAGCACTCAATAATATGTGTGTGTGTTTGTGTTTATAGATAAGTTACGTCTCTCTCCGCTTTTAATTTTGTTTACACTAACGTAGCGTATCATATTTTTGTATTTTATCTGACATATATCGTCTATATATATAAAAATGAATGTTTATATATGACCTCGGTTCACTTTAACACCATTCAACCGATCACTATGAAAATTGTCATGAGCATTGTTTTAAGCATTAATTACACAAAATTTGTAGCAAAATGTTACTTTTGCTGAGCAGAGATTAGCTTAGGAAGGTGTTTTAAGAAATCAACCCACAAGGGAGTTACGGGGGCGTTATAAATAAAAAAAAATCCTTTATATCAGCTATTAGAACTACAAACTAAATTTAACAAATACCTTTTTTTTTGTTCAGCTGAGATATACAAAAGGCTTTTTTTTTGTTTAATTTGCAATTCACGTAAAATTTCAACTCATTAAAAAAATTTTTATCCTTCAATTTGTATTGTTTAATTTTTTGATTCACCCGTGCGAAGAACGGGTATACCAGCTAGTCTCAAATAAAAGAATTTAATTTTCCGTAACATAACCAATGATTTTTATGCTAATTATTTAGTTCATCAAACATTGTATCTGAGATATTTTGGAATCACCTTCTAGTATTATTCTTCTTAAGGTGTACGACTACGTTCGGAAACGTGATTTTGCAAAAGCGTACAAACCAATATATTTTTTTAATATTTAATGTCACTTAAATTAGAATACACGTATAAAATTGTTTTAAGAATATTATTGCAATAAAAAAATTATTTAAATGCAATATTTTGGCGAAAAAGGAACTTCGAATTACCTTTTCTTCAAAATATTCCCCTTTTATGAAAAATGCTTCTATAATAATAATATTTTGCTAATATATAGCTAAGACTTCTCCAGAGGGCTTGAACTACGACTTTTGAAAAATTCACATTATTTTCAGAGTTAATACTAATTGAAATAATTTTTTATCTGTGTTTTTCTGTTAAAATTTCTCCACTCTGATTTATTAAAATATGGATAAATACACTTTTAAATTATATATTTCAAAAATCCTAGATCAGGCTCTGTACAGAGGTCTGAATTATACAAAGGTAAAATATTATTATTACAGAAGCATTTTTCATAAAAGGAGAATAGTTGGAAAATAAATAATTCTATGTCCATTTTTTGCCGAAATATTGCCTTTAAATTATTTTTTATTGTAATGATATTCTTAAAACCATTTCATACGTGGATTCTAATCTAAATGATCCTGAATATTAAAAAAATATTCGTTTGTATGCATTTGAAAAATCACTGTTCCGAACGTAATCGGATACCTTAATTTCTAATTTACCAAATTAAGAACTTGATACCAGCTTCACATTTTATAATATTTAAGTTTTTATAATACTTTTGAATTTGCTAATTCTTTCATACTGCACTCTAATGCCCAGATTAATTTGATTTACCTATGCCTGCTGATTTAATTGTAACTTGCGTATTTTTTTTAACAAAAAAAACGATGCACAAAAAATTCAACCATAATTAAACATTCGTCTCTTTTGGATAAAAAAATATTCCATCACAAAATAAGAACTGAAAAAAGTAACATGACTAATTTCTAAAAAAAGGGAATGGAAAAAAAAAACAATCTCATCAAAGTAATCCAGTCCAGTCTTGTTTATTTTTATATCCATCAACTCCCGCAATGAATCGGAAACCATGAAATAATTAGTTTCGATTTCATCTGTTTTGAGAATTAAGATGCTGGTATTGAATTTGGAGGTTCTATTTTCGGTGAGAAATCTCCCCGGGCATCAGACGGTGGCCTTGCAAGGAATGCACAATTTCGTCGCACGGGTCATTCATCCCACCCGGGCTAGATATGACGATAAACGGGTCTTGGGCCACTGAAGATCCGTAGAACCCGGAACATTGCAGGAAGATGTCTCAACTGTCGTGCTACGCTGAGCAAATAACATAATTCTGACAGTTGTTTACATAATCTCGCTCAGACGACTTTTTCCTCTCTTATTTTTTTTCGTAAAAAGTATAAGAATTGGATTTTGGGGCATTTTTTTTCTAACGTTTGTTAATTGGGATGCAGTGTACTTTGAATTTCAATTATATGCACAATAAAATGCTAGTATCTTCTTCTTCGATGGCTCCACAGCCCTGGGTGGGCCGTGGCCTTCTCCAGAAGTCTTTTACAGGCATCCCTATTTTTGGCAACTTGTGATAGGGCCGTTCTATGGCGACCATATCTTTGATTGTCAGCGTGAATTAGAGGTGTGGGATTCTCGAAATGAATCGACATTTTAAAATTCTTAATATGACTTTATTAAGAGTTTAACTTAAATTTCTAATAAATTGGATAAACTTATATTAAGTGAGAATAAACCAAGCACGCAGCTGTAGCTGAACCTAATCGCGTAACTTGGATCATTATTTAAGTAATTATATTATCCGCCTACTTTCAATTCTGATAATATTACGAGTTCAAATATCAAATAATCAGTCGTACCTTGAATCAAGCTACGGTTCAATCACTTTCAGAGAGACTTTTAGGCACGCGTGCAATAGTATGCACCTTGTAGTAATGGCTAGAAATCCGTTAATCTTTGGTAGGCCGTCAAATTACACTTCCATCTCCTCTAAACATAACTTTCTCTAAATTGCCATTCCGCTTACTAAAACTTCTGTTCTTTTAAAGGCTATCTTATTTGCATTTACAATTGCATTTCACTTCTTGGATTTGGGTTGGAAAAGATTTGCCATTAATCTTGGCCGTCAAAGAACCCAGAGGTTATGTTATAGAAAAGACGCGTGAGCCCGTCACAAACTGTTTTCCAATTTTCGACCTTTGAAATTTTGTAAGTCTTTTTCGACACAGTCAATCCGTCTTAATGGTGGTCGGCCCCGAGGTCCATTTCCCATGGGCTTTGCCAGAAAGATTTTCTTGCAGCAACGATCTTCATTCATTCTAGCCAGATGACCAGCCCATTTAAGTCTCTGTAACTAAAGTGGTAATATATGTGTATATATTAATATGTATTTCGTTTTTCATTAAAAGAATTTTTATCAAAACCTTTGAAATTATCATGCTATAATGTATAAATAAAGTAATTTTCACATGTATAGTCGGACCCCGATTTAAAGAATTTTGCGATTTAACGAATTTTTCTCTTTCCCCGATTAAAATGAGGGCTAAAAACCTATATTTAACGAATAACCAACCCTGAATTATCGAATTATTTCAGCAGCTGGAATATTTTTTGTACTAATTTGTCTAAAAAAAAATTGGAATTTTTTTCAAATGACATCCTTTTTTCCCAGAACAGGAAAAGATTTTTCTTGTAAACAACAAATTTCAACGGGAAAGGGTGAAAGACCATTATTAGATTTTACAGGTGCAGATGAGTCATGAGTGTAACCTATGGTGTGAGTCTTGAGTAAGACAGGAAATTACTTTCTTATCTCATCCCAATCCACAACGCATTGTATTTTTTAAAGATTTTAACGATAATGATACTTTTGATGTGTGACGGACACCTGTGCACCTGAAGCTGAGGAAATTGATTTGTCGGAGCTAATGAATAGCGATTCTAATGCAGAAAATAATAAAGAAACCCCTATAAAAATTGTTACACTTTCTAATACTTTACATTGTTCGGAAACTGAAAACACACTTCTATCTTAAGCATCAGGATTTAAAGGATACAGTATTTTCTTCCATGCACAAAATCGAAAGAAAAAAAAAACTCTTTTGAGTCAGGAATCAAAAAGGTTTCCAAACATCTATTAGACAGTATTTTAAAATTTCCAATTAATTGTTGCGTACTAGTTCACTAATAGTATTTTTAGCTGCTGAATAAAAAGTATGTAATTTCTAACTTCGTGGATAGTTTTTGTGTAGTTGCTTATAATAGAATTTCCAACAGGTAAGTGCAAAAAATTCGCATTTTGTGAAGACACCGATATAACGAATAACCACGATTTAACGAACAACGTGTTCGGTCTTGATGAATTTCTTAAATTGGGGTCCGACTGTATTTATTTAAGCAATTATGTAGTTTCTAATGCCACCCAATCAATGGTATTAGATCGAGGTCCGCGAAATTCATCGCGGTAAGGGGCTTGTTTACGTCTGTCGTTAGCCGCAGCCTTGAACACCATACAGGTGAAAATACGTCTTGGCTCCATCCAACTCCAATTTTGAAGGAGGATACCCTGGTGGCTGGTCAGGGGTCCTCTGTCATTTCTTCCCTTTCCACCAAACTCTCGAAAGGACTTTCGGCTCGACGAATATTTAGGTGCCCCCATGCCACACAGGCCCTATACATTTGAAAACTTCCATGCCTTCTCCAGAGTGTGAAGCTGGGTCCTCCTGCACAGCAGTCAGCATCACTCGCACCTTTACCGTCTGGGTGGCACAGTAGTTATAGCATTTGTAATCTATTTTGAACAAATAACTTTCTGCTTTTACCAGTAATACAAGAGTTTCTCATTTAGGTAACTAACCAGCTGATATTTTGATTGTTTTAATTCGAAACTGGCTTCATTTAAATACATAAATTATAACAATTCATTAGATAACTTTTTTTCAGTATTGTATTATATCATCGATAACTACAAGTATAATGTAAACCATTCATATCAAGTGAGTAAAAAAGGATAAAACTTTCAATTTAATGTAAGGTAATGAAATATACCGTAAAATCCGGCGTATAACACGCACTTTTAATACAAAAAATAGGATCGAAATTTACGGGTGCGCATTGTACGCCGGGTACAAAAATGATAGCTTTAAAAATTAAAAAAGATGAACATAAAAAAAAATTAGGCCTCTACCTGTGTCGAAATATTATTTATTTAAAAGAAATGACATTCTTTATGAACTTAAGGGGCTGTAGTTCTAGATGTATACTATTTCTTCAAAATCTTGGAATAATACTTCAAATAAATGACTTCAGAACATAAGACCATTGCACACTCGTAAAAAAAGTACTGTGCCTTATACGGCGAATATACCTTAAAATTTAAAAAATGCCGCTTGAAAGTATGTGTGCGCATTATACGCCGGTATGCGCTATACCCTAGATTTTAAGGTAATTTTGATAAAAATATAAACACAGATAAGTCAATAAAAAAACGATACTCAATGAAATAAACCAGTATATTTATATTACTTCAGAGCTCCTTTTATTTTATTAGTATTTCAAAAATGAATATGCGCTCGAAATTTTTCAATTAGTGAAAAACCCATTCATTGTAAAAGCCAATAGTGCATATTGAAAATGAATTCTTCAAGGTAAAAGTTTTAGATTGGGTTTGCGCAACTCATAAATACAAGCTTTCAATTGATAGCAATAGAAAAATTAATCATGTTGAAACTAAAATTTATTGCGGCGTTTAAATAGACGTTCACTTATTTCAGTGACGACTTCCAGGCGCGATCAGAAACCATTACTTAAAACCGAATTAAAAAGAGGAACATCCTTGAACGTTTAAATAGATTTAAATGATCAGAGAATCATCCGGGAACGATTGGTTGTGAAACACGACTTCCTCGTTCCAGTTCTAATCTGCATATATATTTAATGGTAATTATATCTGATTTCAACATCTCTGGGTAGCAAAAATGTTGTAATTATAGTGTAGTGGATCCGAGTAAAATAAATGTATAATAAGTAATTTCAGTAGCAAATAACTGGTGTGTTTTTTATAAAATTATTTCCGAGAATTCTCAGAAAAAGTTATACTTGTATAACATTTGGCTGTGTTGATAAAAATTCTCCAATTAATTTTTATTTATAAAAAAATCGGAAAATTTACAGAATTTATTTAAAATACACATACAATACACATTTGCTTCAATACATCTTTCTACGCGAGATTTTAATGCACAGATGCCTTCTTTACAGGAATTCTGATATTTTAAAATCAATACTCTCTGAAATGGAATTTTTCTGATGGCCTCCAATTTCATACTGTTTAACCCGTAAAAACTGTTCTAAATATTTAAAAAATGCTGACGGTTGGTGAAAGATCCGGTGAATAAGCTAGGTGCTGCAAAATTTCATTTCGTTTGTTCGACATATGAGGTTCAGCGTTGTCGTGGAGAAGTATTAGTTCCTACCGATTAACAAGTGATGGGCGTATAATTTTAAACTTTTCATGAATTTCTTCATTGTACTGGAAGCAGTGACGTCTTAAGGCATGATTCAACTGGTTCCGGGTCCAGGCCCTCTGCCTCAAGGGGGCCTCGTCTTGTTCTCAACTCAGCTTGAATAAGATCACGAATTCGAATAATTACAACAGTCAAATGTTATTTCTGGTTGCATTCTTCGAAATATTTGGAATTTCGGATATGTCAACTGGCTGCATGTGATACCGTCGTCCATGTATAGGCCTAGGCCTATCACCATACACCATCATTACTGATTCAGACAAGAGGCCGCAGTCGGTTCTGTCAGTTTGTGTGATTGTAAACCATGCATATTTATTTGTTTCTGGTTGTTGTTTATTAGAATTTTTAGCGACGTATATTATGTACAGTTTATTTTAAGGGCTCACAGGACTTTGATATATCTATGCATTCGAAAAAGCCTCCCTCCTTCAAACCAATGTAACTTAGCAATAAAACGTAACAATAATTCGAAATTTTTACCGCAAGATAATCATTAATACATACATTATTTCTCCAAATTTCAGAGAATTTGAAAAGAAATTTAAAAAGTTATAAAGAGAAATAAAAATTGGACAATTTTTCAAAAATATGAAAATTAGTATTTTACACCGCGCAGGATTGATTCTGAAGTACAAAATTGATCAAAATTTACAAAATTAATTTTACTTGGTATAAAAATGTTCACTTTTGAAGTTATACTCACTTTTAAGAAATTTAGAGAAAAAAAAAATATTTTTTATGTGCAATTATAACGAAAATTTAAAAATTTAAAAAAAAAAAATCATTAAAATTCAAATAAAAAATATTCTATTAATTTTTTTTTTTTTTGAAAATTGATGTATAAGTTATGAAGAGCCTTATTTTGAACACATGTATAAAATTTCAAATTGATACCATAAATAGTTTCTGAGGAATCCTGCGCGGAAGCTAAAATTTTTTGTTTTGCGAAAAATAAAGTTAAAGATAAGATAGGGTTTTCGTTTAAATTTCACTACTTATTTCTCAATAACTTCGGAAGTTTTCATAGTATCGACACAATTTTGGTACCAAAATTCTCAGAAATATTGAGGTTGTAACATATATTTTTCTAAAAAAAATTAAAAAATTTGCAGTTTAAGAGTCCTATGAGTCCTTAAAGGATCATAGGTAGGGTATACATTTGTGTCGGGACAAAGGGGCTACTTTTGTGTGGGAGCCCAGGGCCTCAAGAAATCTTAAGACGTCCCTGACTGACAATATAACTGATACAGTTGGATTTGTTTCCATCAATGCTTTCAATGCATCATTTTTCAGATGTTTTGGGTCTTCCATGTGGTATTTCGCAGAGGTTGAAATTGGGTTTGAAAATTTTCAAACCAACGCTGAACTTTTCAATCGTTAACAGTATCCTTCCGAAATGCCTGGTTTATACTGCGTGCAGCTTTTGCGGCATTATTACCAAGTTAATACTCATATGAAAAAAAATTACACGAATATCGAATTAATTCATATCCTTACGAATTTTTTTAAAAAATAGCAAAATGGAACACTTTTGAAAAATTCTTCTAGGTTGAAATGTGACTGGAAATAAACAATACTACTATAAAGGAAGTTATGTCAAAAGCAAAAACATAACGAAAAAGGGAGATAGATGTCCACACGTAAAGAAAATCCGATATTTCATATGCATAAGCCTAATATTTTTAATGATGATGAAAGGAGTTTTTTTTTACACAAAATATTTTTGACACACATTAGTATGAACCACAAAGTTCAAAGGCACATCTTACAATGCCAATAACTAATTTCATGTGTCAATGCAACTAAAATACTATATAAAAAAATACAAAATAGTACAAACAAACTGAAAAACAATGAAAATAAACCACTCATTTACTGAAATACCACACTCATATTGCTATCGAGCACAAGTTACAATTAAAAGCTCATCAGAACCGCCACACCTGAATTTAATTTCCTCCAATTGTTTGCGGTTTTTTCAATTTCGGATCAAAACCCAATTTTCTCTTGAGAAATAGCACATACCTTAGCTCATTAACCTCACGTATCTCTCTCAGAATTGTATATATTCCACACTACTACCCTTTTTTTCCGTCTCACTTCTTTACGCGGCAGCCATCTTTATCTTTTGAAGTCTGCCCCCACGTGAAGTCATGGTCCGCGGCCGCTTTGCGTTCTCATAGCCATTAATTGAGCTCTTTGCTTTGTTGTCCCCGCGGTGGATTTTGTAGGTAGCGGGTTTCACGGTTCAGCTCAATTTCTTTTGGGTCATCCTCTGTCTTCGTTCCAGGGGATTCCAGAGGGGAATTCTTCGAAAAAAGAAAAAGCTAATGGGAGAATTCCAGTAGATTATTATGGAAGATTTATCAAGGTTCAGCGTAAGGGTGTTTTTTTGAAGCAGACAGGAGATTTTCGCAATTCTTTTGGTAGAAGTAAAGATTGTTACAGAAAATGTACTCTCTTTGCGCATCATTATTATCAAACTTTCACTAACTGCGACATATGTGACAAAACGGTAATTTTTTTTTTTTTTTGTTTTTGTTTTTTTGTTTATCAACATATATTGACCCTTGAATACTTTCTTCTGTTAAATAATAATATAGACTTTATATTACGTATTTTTCGATTGATATTATTAGATCTAAATCTATAAAATAAATTACATACACACACACACATATATATATATCAGTACCACACACAAATATTTTTTAAGGGGGGTGTCCAGGGTCGCAAGTCTACCAATCTTGTATCATGCTCCTTTTGATTTTGTCGATTTTTGGAAACAAAAACAGTAAAAAACTAATTATTGAGTAAATATTTGGCATTAATTAATAAAATTAATCATTAATAACAAATACTTTATTAGATGTTACGTACTATATACTCAGAATTATAATCAATCGGAAAAATAATCAAGGGCTTTGGGAGGAATCCGGACCCCAAAGGACACCCCTCCTTGTGTGCGCCACTGATATATATAGAATTTATTTTTAATTTTCGACATATATTTTTTGTAGCTGTAGTGACTGACTACGTACGGGACCGCTATTTTGAAAAAGCGTATTGATGGATAATTTTTTTTTATTTAGTGTCAGTTGAATTATATATATATAAAATTGTTTTAAGAATGTTATGACAAGAAAAATTATTTATAATATTCTTTTATTATATTGTAATAAAAGTTGCAATGAAATTATCTAATTATGAGAGGCTGGCCTGTGCCGAATTTACTTTTTAGGTTTTCCCTCGTAGGACGAGAGACATCTTTAGAGAACGTAAATCTGTTTTGCACATACATATTTACAATTTTCTTTTTGAGCTGTCGTTTTGACTAGGGGAACCCCTGGGCATTCCTCGTGAGCTCCCAAAGATCCATGGAACACAATTTGAGGAACATTGTTTTATGTAAACAATTTTTTTCTTTTGCTTTAATGTCGTTTGCGATCCTACAGTCCTATAAATGCAACTACAGATAAATAAATATTTTTCTTAGTGCACTCTATCACCTTTAAAAGCTTATATTAGTAGTTCTGAAATGCTCTACATCAGGGGTCAGCAACCTTTTAGCTGTGGCGTGCCAAATCAATCAACCCATATAATTCGGCGTGCCCCACAGTAGGACATTTTTTAAGCAATTCGATTCCCACGATAATACATGCAGAATTAGAAAATAGAGATCAATAATATAGATAATATATTAACAGTTTTAATATATATTAATTTTACATCGTTTAAAGATTTCTTAACATAAAAATAAACAGCGTAAAATATTACTACTTCCTGGACAAAAATAAAAAAATTTAAAATTGCACATATATTATGTATTTTTAAGCATATTTATTAAAATAAGAAATAGGCAACATAAAATATAAGTATTTCCCTTCATTAAAGTTAAATAAAAATCGCACTTTACTTTCATATCGCAAATTCAGGGGTATATAATTAGTGACTTTCAATTTAATACGATTCTGAGCATTAAGTTGTTTAACAATTTCTCTTTGCGGATCCGAAATATTTTTCATATCAGGAAAGAATTTTTACTTAGATATGTAGAACCAAAAGCGGAAAGCAGAGTAAATGCATCTTCAAACAATTAAATTCTCCAGCAAAGACATACAACAATTTACGAAATAGCTATAAAACACTTCTATCAAAGTTTCTCGGGGGCCTTTTCTAGAGATCCCTTAACGTTTTGCGATTTTTTGCTTACACATTCTGGCCCTGTATCATTGATACGGCTTGATATGGCGGTAACTACGCCCTTGCTGTAAATTTGTCTTTCAGAATTTTTCAGAATTCTTTAAATATCCATAATTCTGAAGATGTTTGTCAAGGAGGTCCATTACAAATTTATCAACTTCCAACCACTCAAAAATTGACAAATTTCTAGAGTAGTGAAAAGTACCTCTGAGAATTGTACCGTGTGCCACATGTGGTACGAGTGTCAGAGGCTACCATCCCTTACTCTACATAAAATGGCAAATTGAATTTGCCGAATTCTTAAATCGAACTCATCAACAACTCATAGGAAGAAAACACGCATCAACACGAAGTTCACTCTTTAACACACGCTCGTATAAAATCGAACTATTCAGTATGTCGATCAAAACATCGTGGAAGAATTTTAATGCCACAAGGGTAAGAGATGGTGGAACAAAAAAACCAAGAAAAGAAGCTTCCAGAGAGAGATATTTGGGAAGTAACGTTACGCTTGATAGATGATTTCGGAGCCGAATTTAGAGGGGTATTAGGGTTTTTTCTTCCACCGGTATTTTCAATCGTGGGTCAATCAGTCAGGTGGGGCAGGAAAACCGGTTGGAATCGCTCACTTCCTCAATCGTATGCTAAAAAATAACTTTGTTGTAAGGCATTGCGTGATCAGATTGGGTAATTACCTCTTCCCATCAATCAGTGATAAAAAACAATTTTTCTTTCTTAACTGTCAATTCCTGTTCGAATCGTCATCTATTGTCATGTAGAATTCAAACAGTTGTAGCACTCAGGCAAATGGAAGATGTTGCTGAAAATGGAATTCCAAAGTGTTTTGATTATAATTTACCTCATAGTGAAAAGTGGGTACATAAATTGATGCAGAGATAGATAAAAATCCAGAAATAATAAACGACTTGCTCAAATGCCACTTTTATTTCTTTTAAAACGTAAAAAATCCTTTTCCGTTGGAAAAGATTTGTAATTTAAAATATTGTCACCTGTACCGTTGAATTCTGGCAACGGATATGCTGGATCTTTTTTCATTTTTACCGTCAATTTCTTATATTGTCATTACAGACAGACTGTATGCAATACTAATAGAACTTATCCATAAAAAAAGACACATTCTTAGTATTATATTTCGCTCAAACTCTTACAATAATAATATGAAGTTAGAATAATCTACATCTCTATCCAGTGCCTATTTAAGCTCATTTCGGGCCCTGGGCACAAAAGATCTACTGGCCCCTCTTGGTACTGGCGGATTGACATTTATAATAAAAAAACCTGGTTAAGTTCAACTTATCGGGGTTGTCCCAAGCCCCTGGGCGCCCGCCCCAAGTACCCAATGGATAAATCGGCACTGTTTCTCTCTCTCTATTTATTTATTATTATTATTTGAAGAAAAGCGATTCACTCACACTCTTCATGAGATCTCAGTGAACTACTAAACCTACAGACTTGAAGTTTTGCAGGCAAATTTCTTCTGTTCAGTGAAGATCCTTTAAGAGCAGGGTTTCTAGAAAGTTCTAAGGTGGGTTCTAGAGAGCTGCGGGGACGTGTTATTGTGAAATAATTTGGAATTTTTGAAGTATTCGACCTACAGACTGGAAATTCGGCAAGCATGCTTCTTTTGTTAAGTAGTAAATAGTAATATGTTAAGATCCGGTTTTGAAATCGATTCTGAGGGTTAGGGATTAAGCTGGCGTAAAAGCTAAATATATTTCGTTTAAGAAATTCAAGTCCTGTTCCTTACAAATTAAGTTGAGAGGGCTTTATAATACAATGAGACATATAATGCTAAATATTACTGTAGTTATTAATAACTTGAAAACAGTATGCAGTCATACAACATCATGAAATCCCAGAGAAGTGGCGGGTAAGGGCTAGTAATTAATATGTCTCGTTGACTGTTTTTAAAATAATTACAATTATTTGCATTACTCATTAATATGTGTCTTTAAAAATAGTTGCCAATTATATAGAAATTTTTTAAAAAAAACCTCTCATTATTTATTTTATCTCTGGTATAATACCTTTGTTTCGTATTACAACGGTCCCGACAAACTATTATGTATTTCATGCATTTTTCTCTTAACACGAAATGAAAATTGCTTAACACAAAAAGATTACCCTTCTGGGAATTAACAAAATACCGAAGACACCAGCCAGATTGGACTGTCCTACTGTATCATCGGAAGAATTCGATGCAGTAGCTGATGATAAGGTGTGTACAGACCTAATTATGGCGCACAAAGACATTTTAGAGCTTGTTCAAAGTCCAAAAAATATCATTGATGCAGATTCCGACGACGAAAATGAAATGAATAATGCAGCTCCTGTTCCCACTTCGTCCGAAATGAAGAACATCATGGAAAGTATGCTCAGTTATTTAGTCGCACATTCCAATGGTGAAATGAATAACAAAATAGACGCCATCGAACAAGTTGTTGACAATTTGATGCTAAAAAAGACACAATGCAGATTATTTTCGAAAATTTCAATAAATGTCCTTTTTTTTTCTATTCAAAAAACTTGAAAAATTGGTATTAAATTTCATTAAGTTCTTGTGAATGTGTTTGTTTCATTGATCTTTATTAAATACATTCACACATACATATCTATGAAAATAAAATTTACTCTAATATACATAATTTTGTTGAAATATGTTTCTGTTTGTAATATCATTTAACAATATTTCAGTCCCCCTCAATTATGTATTAAACGACTTTCACTGTACATAAATTAATTACATAAATGAATGTTAAATACATTTAAAAAACCACAATGCGAAGGTAGCGAGTTGTATAACATGAAAGTTTGTAATCACTGATCGCCCGATCTAAAGATGATTTAAGTGAATCACATCATTTTTTTTATTAACTGCTGAATTCGAGATTTTATTAATCTGTTGTGAGGTCAAGGTCTTAAAGTACCGTAAGCCTTTTAGACCTCGATAATCAAGTTCTGCAAGAAAAATATTCATCCAAAAAAGAAAAAAAAACTGACACTTTTTAACATTTATAAGGCCTTTAGGCTTCAGTTAAGTAAACGTCAAGTGTGCATGACCTCTATTGACTGACAACTAAGAAATAAACATTTTCAACATATGCGATTTTAAAAGGCTAACTTAAAAATCGTATAATAAAACATTAGAATTTTAGTAATTTTAAATTTTTTTATGTCGAAATATTAAGAATGTATAGTATATGAATTATGTATAGCATAGCTATTATTTCTTCCTTAAATCCAAATACTCATAATAGCTGCATGCGTTGAAGTAAAAGAGCATTGAATAACAATTATAAATATTTAATCATTGTACATTTGAAGTACCGTAAAATCCGGCGTATAACGCGCACCGGTGTATAACGCGTACCTAGACTTTTCAGCTACACTTTTTAATTGTTTGGTATACTTGCTGTAAAACGCGCATCCGCTTTTTATGAAGAAACCTTAATTGTGCATGCGCAGTGCTATTTATTAGAGGTCATTATTAGAGGATTTTGTCATTTATTAGAGGTATTATTCTGTGAAAAAATAGTATACTTCTAAGACTATACAGCCTTTTAAGTTAATTAGAAATGTCATTTACTTTAAATAAACAGTATTCTGATCCGAGTAGTCTAATTTTTTTTATGCTCTTCTCATTTTTTATTTTCGATGCTATCGTTTTTATACCCGGCGTGTAACGCGTACCCGTAAATTTCGATCTTATTTTTTGTGTTAAAAGAGAGCGTTTCCCACCGGATTTTACGGTATGTATTTATAACGTACAGTAAAAATCTTTTAACACGAAATTGAAGGGATTGAAATATTTTTTCGTGTTGAAAGAATTTCGGGTTAAAAGATTTAAGAGTACATTTTATTTACCTAGATATGTATATATGCATGCATTTAATAAAAATCAATGAAACAAAAACTTAATGAAATTTAATGCAAAATTTTCCAAGTTTTCTAATAAACAAAACATTTATTGAGTTTTTAGAAAATTATCTGATATTTTTCTTTGTATTGCCTTTTTAGCATCAAATTGCTCAATATCGTCCATTTTGTTATTCATTTTATCTTTGAAATGCGCGTCTAAATAACTGCGTATACTTTTCATTGCGTTCCTCATTTCAAATGATGCTGTATTATTCATTTCATTTTCGTCGCTAGAATCTGCATCAATGATATTTTTGTAGCTTTGAACAAAATATCTTTGTATGCTCTGTATACACACATTAATTATACTTTGTATATAATATTATATACACATTTATTATACTTTGTATACACACATTATTATCATCTACTACAACGAATTCATCCGATGATACAGTAGGACAAATCCAATAGCCCAGAAACTTTCTCAAACATTTCATTAAGTGTCTGGGGTTTTCTGTATTTTGTTCGCTCCCAGATGAGAAATCGTTTCATGTTAAGCGATTTTCGTTTCATGTTAAAAGAAAAAATGCATTAAAATACACAGTAGTTTGTATTATTTCGTGTTAACCGATATTTCGTCTTAAACGTTTTCGCGTTAAGCGTATTTCACTGTATATATATAATGAAGAGAG
>BMAV01013107.1:0-16766 GCA_019973955.1 Trichonephila inaurata madagascariensis
GGGCCCCCCAACGTATGTAAAAAAAGTTGTAAAATGTTATTTATAACCCCATTAAAGGGGTCCTTTCTTTTAAAAAAAAAACCCCCCAAGGGTTTTTTAAAAGGGTCCTTGGGGCTGCTACGCCACTGCGGTTCTCCCCCAACAAAAGAAAAATTCCCCCTTTTTTAAACATATTTTTTTTTAAAAAATTTATTTTTTTCCCATAAATGTCAAATCGTTTTAAATTATAATAAACACATATATTTAGAAAGAAATTCTCATAAAATAGGTCAAATATTCTAGCTAGTTATTTTGCATCAATAATACCTTCTTTTTTGAGGTTTATAAAAAAAAAAAAATTAAGAAAGAATATTCTTAATTTTATACAAGACCACGTGCAGATTTTGGGATTAAAATTTAATTTACATCCATTTACTTTTTAAAATTAATGAAATTTTTGTATTTTTTTTCCTTTAACAAATGAAAACAAAAATTTAAATTTTTAGTGCAAGTTAATAATCCAAGCCTCTTTTTGTTAATGTTATCATTTTCTTAGTTTTCATAAATATTTAGTGAGTGTTGTACAAATCCTAAATTGAATCTTAAAACCGAAGACATTTGTATTCTCTCCCATCTAGTTCCTCATTTGTTTCAAAGTTAGTCCTTGATCATATCTTAAATTTTAGCAAGTGAAAGTGTTTGCCAAAATTAATATAAAAGTATATTTGTGGACCATGTTGAAGAAATTTTCCCAAAAAATATTTTGCTGCATGAATGATTATGATAAAAATAAATTGCCTGAAATGCAAGTGATGACCATAGCATCTTCCCCCCTCCCAAATAAAAACTTTTTATACAAAATAAAAAGTTACTTAAATATTTTACAAAACGATATGCAAATATCGGGTGATGTCCAAAAATGAAGACAAGCTTTAAAAATTAATAATTAATCCATGAACGAATAATGATAAAAAGCTCTAGTTTGCACCAAACGGATGGAAAAGAAGCCGTTTTTTTTAATGAAGAAATAAAAAAAAGTTCGAGTAGAATTTTATTTGTTTATCATATGGCGTGCACTAACATGGTACAAGGAATTTTACAAATGTTCATTTTTCTATTCATCATTCAGAGGCACAGATGCCAGAAAAGACATAAAACCATTTAAACCATTAAGCAATTTTCTTGCAGTATGGCAGAAAATCGTTGGAGGATGACATCTTGCAATGTTGAAAGTAATATAGGTTTGTCTTGGTACATTTTGCACTTCAAGCATTCCCATGATCTGAAGTCTGGGGAGTATTGTTAGATGCGCGAGATCTTGAGGGGATACATTATTGTAGATAGGATGAGTAACGCGATCCCTTTTCAAATGCTTTGAACGGTGATGACGTTGAATAGGCACCTGTTGTATAATGCTGCTTCAGCTTTTATAAAGAGTGATTGTGTGTAGTGCCCATCACACTTGCAGTTCTGAAACAACGTTGTTTTGTACCAATGCTGCATATCGTTCACCAGTGAGAGAAACTGTTTTTAAACATGTTCTTGTAATTTTATCGAAAAAAAATTGGATCATTTAAGTTATCGATGGTGAAGCTACATCAGATTTTGGCTGATGCAGTGGATCTTGAACAAATACGTGGGAAATTTATGTACCTCACGCACAATTGCGTGCGTTAACACTACTGTGACGTCTTCAATTGATGTGAACCCCACCCTGCCAATTCATCTGAAATCACCCTATCCATCCATCACCAAACAGATGTTGTTGGATGACAGGTGCCAGGTGGCCATGGGGTCATTGTTTGTTGACTGGCCACTCGGACCAGCGCAGACATCTGGTCTAGGAATATACAATGGCTAAGGAATGTCGATGTCGATAGGCATTCCTTTATGGTTGAATAGAAGTTGATGCATTGAGAGTGGGGTTGTGAGAAGCCCGGGTGTGAGATGAATAGATGTGGAGTTGTGGCCTTGGATTCAGAGACGGATGGTGAAGGGTGTTCGTGTTTTCCGCGAAATTGAGGGACGCAAGTGGCCGGGGACTAGAGGAGCGAACCTATTCTTTGACTGCCAATATGAGGAAGACGAGGGCAGACCCTTTGACCTTGCTGCCAATGAGGGAGGGAGACGAGGGGCGCGTGGTGGACCCGCCCTGGTGTTTAAAAAGGGGGTGAATTTGGACGGAGAAGACAGCGATCGGACGAGGAAGGAGGAAGAGACGATCGGACGAGAAGAAAACCTGGGCGAGCGGACGGAGCGGGGGACTTGGAGGAGGAGCCATGGGTAAACTGGAGCCCGGAAAAGCTATGGACCACAATTTCCTGCTCGTGAGTAAAGACTGTCCGCCCGGCTTTTGGCCTATTTAATAGATCTTCTGTAGAAGCTAATAAATTTTATTTATTTATTATATTAAAAATATGAAAACGTAACAAATTTTCTTGTGTACGAATGACTGACGACGTTACAGCTATATATATATATATATTAAATTGGTGGCAGCGGTGTTGATCGGCATTTAGAGTGAATAGATGCTTTGAATCCCATAGTTTATGGAAAGAGTGAAAAACGGCCGAAAGCCGTGTGCGAATGTGATGTGATGAATTTTAATGCCCGCCTAATTTTGGGGAGCGACGACTTCCGAGAGGTTTCTGTGCCTGCTATGAGATGTTTCCTGGAGTCCCCTGGCGCTGTGAGAAGAGCCGGATAGAAGTGTCTCCTGTTCGTGCTGATGATGAATCAACGAGAATTTGGAAATAATGTGCCCGTGTGTTTTGAGGACGTTTTCAAGAGTTCCCAGTGTTAAGTCACGAGTTCCTGTCTGTTTTGTGATGAGGTGCGGTTTTTTTTTTAAGAAGTGTTTTTTTTTTGTGTGTGAGAAAGAGTTCTGAGTGATCCTATGTCTACATACAAATTTTTAAGGTGAGTCTTTTCTTTGAGATTATTTTCGGGACAGCAACTGAGTATTGTTTTTGTATGTAAAATGTTGAGATAAGGAATATAAGACTAGGTAAAAATTTAGTAAACAATAAGAACTAGAAAGATTTTTTAAGTTTTTGTATAGGGGAAGTATAAATGTGCGATATTGAGTATTTTTGTTTGAGTTGTGAAAATTAGTATATAGTAGTTATACTTACATTGTGTTGGCACAGTAATTGTGTGTAAGAGTTATTGTTGGCGGTCTTAGATTTGTGAAATTTAGTATACAGTAGTTATACTAGTGGTGTTAATTACAATATTGTGTAGCCAGGATATTGTTGTTGTTGTGGTTTTAGATTTGTGAAATTTAGTATACAGTAGTTATACTAGTTGTGTAGGTACAAGGTTGAGCAGGTTATTGTGTTGGTTTTTTAAGATTTACTTTATTTGTAAAATATAGTTAAATCTGGAGTCCTGATGTATTGTTAAGTTTACCGCCAGTGTGTATAATTTTTTGTAACGATTAAGTTTAGATTTGGTTGTGTGTATTGGTGCATCATGGCGTTTTCTGTTAAGAGGAAGAAGGAGCAGCCAATGTTAGAAGTTGCAGAATTAGATGTAAGGGGTGATATTACTTTAACTTCATAGGTTAAAATTTATAAGAAGGGTATCCAAAGTAAATACTATACTGATGAAACAGCAGCTAAATATTTGTTAGAGAGGGTATTTTGGAGGAAACACTTGAAAGCGAAAAAGCAGGGAAATTAAGGAACGTGAGTAAGAACACGCGAAGAACGCGTGTAAAACGTGAAATTAAAAATTTGAGGGCGTAGACTAGCTAGAAATTTGAGTTAGAAAGACTAAGAGCTCAACACAGAAATAAGTTAAACAAAATAAAGATTAAAGTCAGGGAATAGGACTAACAATCTCGCAAATGTTTGTGTGTGTCAGGGAAAGAAGCATTACAGCGGTTAGTGAACCGGTTAATAAGTGTAGGCCTTTAAGTGGTGAGTAGTTAATAAAGCGTGGAGAACGCGCCATGTCTGAGTGATTTCGAAAGGAGAATTGTTCCCAGTGTATGAGGAAGGACGAACGTTTTCCCCTGCTGAAGGTAAGAGGATAGACTTAAGAAAGGATAGTAAATTTATATGGTTGAAAAAGGGGAAAGAAAGCAATGTGGATAGAATTGGTCATTGTAAAGAGAACTGGAGCCTTTACAGGTGAAAGTGTTAAAATCAACGGTAATCACTTTTGTGTGCAAAGCCGGGTAGTAAAATTCTAATGAAATAGGAGCTGATTCTTTTAGAATTGATAGAAAGAGGATAGTGAACCCCAGGGAGAATTTGAGTTGTGATAGGGAATGCGAGAAAGGAGATACCAGTATGACGTTAATGGGTGGTGAGAGCAGCAGTTAACAGTGAATCATGAAGATATTCGGAATCATATAATGGCTGAGATAGCAGGGCGAGGATTAAATAAAGGAAAAACACGTGTAAAGAAGCTGATGTGTGGGGGAGGTTTGAGAGTGAGTTAACGATGCGTTTTGCCTCTCATAAAACCAAGAGTTTGATAAGGAATAGTTTAGAGACGGATGGCAGATTAGCTTTTAGTTCAAAAATTTAAGTTCGAGATAGGTGCAAAGATCGCAGTATCATTTATCGTCTCAATTTTAATAAAACTGTAAATCGTAAAGCCGAATTTAGCAAATTTGGTTACCCAGGAAAAAATAGCTCGAAGGGAATAGGGAAAGATTCCGGGAATTTTCTATTCAGTATTAAGCTATTTATGGATTTTAACTTTCAGGGGTGTTTTAAGGGGAAGAAGTCAACTGTATTTTAAATTACCGCCTGATCGAAGTAACTATTTAAGAATGATTAACACTAAAAGAAAGAAAGGTTTCTTTCATATCCTGGAATGATTTCTTTAAGAAGGGCAGAAGGATAGTAGTTTTAAATACGGGAAGCGGGTTCAAAATTACAAAAACTTGTTGTACGTCCAGATGTTAATTAATTCGCTACGAAGATACAAGAGTATCTTGGATTTAGATATGTAAACAGGATGGGGCGGAAGTTAGAGACGTACTCTGCCCGTTGTTTGGTTAGAAAAGTGAGCCGGCATGCCTTATCCGCGGTAAAATGTAATAAGTTTAGGAATTTAACCAGGTGACGCAGGCAAGAAATTTATCTTTTGGTAATATGGGGTTTTGTAGAAAGAATAGTACTTGATAAGTGGTCACTGTACTGGTGATTTGTGTGGAAGTGGTATTTTCGTCGTTCTCTCATGATGAGTTATCCGAAGTATGCCGCATGCATTGCATACCATTTGGCATGTACATTATTAAGAAATTGAGAAGCTTAGGATTTGGCGTTTTCTTCTTGTGGATATGTAATTTATTTAACGACGCTGGTTATGAGAGATGGTTAGAGCAGATTGATGTATATCACGAATGGTCGATATAGACATTCTGATGCAGATTTGGAAAAATCGTGAAAGCAGCTTGTATTAAAATGGTTAAGAGTAGGATTAGGTCGGAAGTGGAATGTTAAAGAGGGAAAATTAGAGCCGTCGGAAAATTTGTTCCATGCACATAGCCAAGACTTAAATAGGGTGGTACATAGGCTAATGAAATATGTTAATTATATTCCCAATTAAAAGTGTCTAATTTTTCCTCAATATCTAACGTAATGGAAGACAATACCATGAATTGTGAGATAACTTGCCATAATGGTTGTGAGAATGCCTACCGAAAGTAAAATTTAGCAATTTAGGGGTCTTGATTTAAACTTCTTAATTTACAAAATCATTGTAATGTTGTTTGTAAAGCTTGGAATTTATATGAGCAGGTGTTTTATTTTTGTTTGTTGATATCGTTGGAATAGAGTAGATGGGAATAAGCAATTCTTTGTAGTTGTGCTAGGTGTGAATTAATATCTCTGTGGGAGTATGAGTGTTTGTGGGTGTGTAAGGTGGAAGGATATAATGTGTGTATTGAAAATCTTTTGTGTGTCTCTTAGTAAGGTGAGATACTCACAGATATTTGTAACACGACCAATTGAGTGATTTGTATATTGGAATTGAGTGAAATATTATGATCTGATTTAACTTCTTTGAAACCCTGAAAATTTAGGTGTGATGGCTTACAGGAAAGGGAGAATCCAAGATTTGGGATTTAAGTTTTAGTTGTAGCCAAAGTGAATGTTTTACATAGAATTTTGGATTTATTTATTTATGATTGTACTTATTACTTGGGATGCTGTCTGGTCAGTCTCATTGATAAGACAACCTTTCGGTGTGAAATATTAAGAACTGAACTAGCCTGAGGCCAGGAAACGGTCAGTGAAATGGACCTTTTCAGGGGAAGGAATAGGATTGTGACGTCTTCAATTGATGTGAACCCACCCTGCCAATTCATCTGAAATCACCCTATCCATCCATCCTGGAAACAGATGTTGGATGACAGGTGCAGCAGGTAGCCATGGGGTCATTGTTTGTTGACTGGCCTCGGACCAGCGCGAACATCTGGTCTAGGAATATACAATGGCTAAGGAATGTCGATGTCGGTAGGCATTTCGCTTTATGAAAATTTTTGAATAAGTTGATGCGGTGAGGTGGGGTTGTGAAGCCGGGTGAATGAATAGATGTGAGTTAGCGCCCTTGGATTCCACGGGACGGATTGGTGAAGGTGTTCGTGTTTTTCCGCAGGTGAGGGGACGCAAGAAGTGGCCGAGGACAGAACGAACCTATTCTTTGACTTGCCAATGAGGAAGACGAGGGCGGGCCAGCTGACCTGCCAATGAGGGAGGGAGCAGAGGGGGCGCTGTGGACCGCCCCTGGTGTTTAAAGGGGTGAATTTGGACAGCGAAGGAGACGATCCGGACGAAGGAGGGAGACGATCGGACGAGAGAAAACCTGGAGCGACTTGGACGGGCAGGGGACTTGGAGAGATAGAGCCATGGGTAAGCACAGGGCCGGAGGGAAAAGCTATGGACTGTTCCTGCTCGTAGTAAAGACTGTCCACCCGGCTTTGGCCTATTTAATGAATCTTCTGTGAAGCTAATAAATTTTGTTTATTTAAATATATATTAGAAACCATGGCTGTAACAAATTTTCTTGTGTACGAATGACTGACGACGTTACTACTAAACAGTGTAAAATGTGTTTTATCTGTCCAACGCACAGTATAAAGCTAGTCATGCTGTTAATCGATATTATTGAATATCCAATTCACAAAATCTTGAAGAGAAATTTTGTAAATCATGTTTCAGTTCATGATAATGTTGCATCTGGTTTGGATATTATTTTAGGGTTATTCGTAAAGCTTTCCAGACAGTTCCATTTGTCAGACTTTTCTAACTCGAAACTTCACTCCAGGCACTGGAATTCTTTCCATACACACCCAGAAACGCCAACATGGATTGCACTGTCTGGTTATACGAGAGGATGCTGATTGCTGGCCACTTCTTGTACAACAGGCATATCAAACTCGTGGCCCGGTTAGTATATTGGCGCACAATAATAAATAATAAAATACGAAAGTTTCTTCCGAAATAGGAAGGATAGTAGCAGAGAAGAGATGTCAGAAATGTCAGGACGTAAATAATAAATTTTTTCTTGATCTTTTTTATTTATGTTTTATTATAAATTGTATTATTCAAAATAAATGTACGTTTCTGTGAATATTGAGTCTTTTTGCTACAGGCAAGAGTTATTTTGTCTGCTTAGCCCAAGAAGTTAGTCTTTGACACCCTTGTTGTACTAGAAACCAATGAGAGAGAATCTGTAGTATTTTTTGCCTTTTATTCAGTACAGAACAAGTTATTGGTCTTTTGCCATCTTTCATACCATTCATCCATTGTGTTTGTAATGCTGCAATGTAATTTTTCTAATTTTATAAAACTGTTTCACAAAAATGAGTTCGTCTCAAAGGGCACATTTCGGATTCAACTTTGTTTTTCGAATCTGAGGCCCTTTTTCTCTTTTTCATACCATTTACAAAAAACTTTTCATACACCGAATCAGAAACCCGACATGGAAAGTATTTTTTTCAAGTTTTTCTTTGTAGATTTTTTTTTTTCTCTTTACGATATATTTTAATTTTTAAAGAGGGGGATATGTATTGTGTTTTTTTGCCGCTATTTTCATACTCTATTTTTTTTTCCTTTTATTTTATTTGAGGGATGTCAAGAGAGGGGGGGTAGATTGTTTAAATTTTCTGCTAGTTTGGGTGATTACGATAGCCTAGAGGTATGTCCCTGACCGGCGTTATTTTTGGGGTGATTTCGTTTTTAGTCCCGGCCTCGAAAATTTACCGTGGAAACGGACGATGCACTTAAATTTTTCGAGGCTCAATGCCCTCACGTTGTTGAGGTGTGAATAAAAATGTCAGCTCAAATGCATTTCACTTGATAGAGTCTCAAAATTTTACGGTCTGTTGTCAATAGCTCTCGCCCTGTTTTTTGCCCTTTAAAAGCTCAGTAAAACAGCATTTGGAATGTATTATAGTATCTTAAAAGCTCATTAAAATTTGAAACAATAGAGGACTTTCTAGGTAGGACAAAAGAATTTAGAATTTTTCCCTTTAGGTACGGAAAAAATTGGGAAACTGGCTAGGTAAAAATTATCCCAAAATCACATCAAAAAATTATTATATCCCGTGATTTTTAAAAAATTTTCCCGGAAAGGGGCAGGCACAGAAATAGTTTGGGTATTGTAAAGGCCTTCAGGAGTCTAGTTTAAAAATAGTATTGATTTTATGATCGGAATGCTTTGGGTTCGAAATTGAATTGATGTTGACATATAAAAATTGAAGATGGTTTGTCCTGCGTATTTTTGGAGAGGGGTCCGTTGTGTTTTCGTTTCATCCAAGACGCAAGGCACACACACACATATAATTTTTTTATATATAACTCTTGGGGAACAAAAATAATTTGGGGGTTGCTTTGGTGTATGGTTAGAGGTTTCCCTTTGGAAAGGGAATGACGTGGGGATTTAAATCATTGAAAAATTTCGAGTCATTCATTCTATCCATAGTTGATGTGTATTCCAAAAATTCGTGCCCCGTTAATTATTTATTTGTATTATTAAATTTTTAAATTTTGTCTTCTAGCGTTTGGGTGGGGGTAAGAAATTCAATTTAGTGGGTAGGGTTTTTTGGGAATAGGAATGTTGGGGGAAAGTGGGTAATTTTCAGCTTCTGGGTCTTTATTTAAAAAAAAAGAACAGGATTTGAATGTAAATTAAATTGGAGTTTGGAGGAAATATTAAGGGGGTTGGGGTTATTTCGGAGTTAGATTTAATCGTTTTTTTTTGTTTTGTGGTTTTTGTTTTTCCCACTTTGCTCCCAAAACTTTACAGTAACATTGTTGAATCTTTTCAACAGAAAAACAGTATATTGCTTCCCTACATCCATTAATGTTTTCACTTCCTTTTTTCTTTCAAACGGATGTTTATTCTTTCTCTTGACTGTTCTTGATGTGTTTTTTCTCAGCAATATTCCACTTTCGAGGAAAAGTATCCTTTTAGTTGACATTCTATTTAAAAAAGTATCTCAAATGTGTTAGATTCATCTCTGTTTTTAACGGGGGGAAAAAAACTTTAATGTTTTTCTTGCAGCAGCGTTTTTTTTCAGAAGCCGTTTAGTTTATTTTCTGTTAAAATTACATTACAATGTCGATAGAAGAACTTGATTTTAAAAAATTTTAACATTAATAATCCATATTATTAATGTCAAACATTTCTTTTCTTTTGGGATGAAAAAATGTTTGACTTTTTTTCAGCATGTTTTTATTCCTTGGAATTAATTTTTATTGCATTTCTTTATATTTTCATATAACACATTTCATTTTTTTAAACATATTTAATTTCTTTTCCCCCAATTGCACTTCGACCCCGTAGTACAAGCTGGTGTCACTACATCAAAGGCCACACTCACCACGATCTGGTCAAATGATGAAAAAACAATGATCACAAAGAAGAAAAAATTTTCAAACTTCCAGCAAGTTGACTGGAACGAAAACAAATTCTTCCCATACTTTTATTCCCATTATCTAATAAGGAAACATATCGATCAAAAAACTCAAAGGATACTTTTGTCTCCGAGGAAATGAATTTAAAAGTCGCCCTAAGTCCGAAAATCATTGAAGGGTTCAAAAAATTTGAAATGTAAGCTGATAAGTGTCGCACAATAATAAACAAGAAAACAGATAATTCAATACCTCTCTTCTTCCTTTCTCTAAAAATATTGTGACGGGCTCATCGTGCTTTCCACTAAAAACTCCTCTTGGGTTCTTTGGGGCCGAAAAAGGCAAATTATTTCCAACCAAATCCGGAAGCGAAGCGTGAGTATACAAATTAGGAACCTTTTAAATAGCAGAAGTTTAACGTAAGCGTATGACCTATTGGGAAGTGATTATGCTAGTCTGAGTTTAAGCGCGTAAACTGAAGTCAGAGAAGTAAGCCGTTATTCTAGTGTGAAGCTATCCGTGACAGAACGATCAAGTCAAGGTGGATACTATTCCACGCGAGATCAAGAAAAGATATTTAGGATCCGAGAGGATTGTTATTAACCAAGAGATTAAGGTACTATAATTCTGTTATCTATTAGGAACTGTGTATAAGTTGAGATTAGGATTAGGCGGGAATATAGTGATTAAAGTCGCTCTTATTTGGTAATACGTATTGTGTGTTTTTCACCTCAGATCCACTAAGTTAAAATATAAATAATATCATTGTTAGTGTTTAAGTTAAGATCTTAATAAAGATATATTAAGATCATGGGGCAAAGATATATTAAGATCTGGTTCTTTATTCACTCCCACACCTCTAGGTCACGAAGATAACTTAGAAGTAAGGCATCACCCACGGGCGAATACCTTACAATATGAGAAGAATAAAAACATTTACAGCATCCCTGAACTCATCTACATGAGAATAAAAACTCTGAGCCACTTAGAAAAAAATATGATCTTCCCCAGTGCTTCAGATGCCAGGGTTTTTTTCACCTTTTGAAACACCGTATTTATAAAAATACTCTAATGATCATTTTCTTCGAAAAGACGTTTTTTTTTAAGGTATCAGACTACGTGCGTCAACTTTTTTTTTAAAAAAATGGAGGTATAGGGATTTTTTTTTTCTGTGGTTTTTAGATTTATTTAGTACATTTTAAGAAAAATACGTTAAAATTAAGAAGAGAAAAAGAAATTATTATTATTAAAAATGGGAAAAAAAAAGGGTAAAAATTTACAAAAAATTACATAAACGGGGCCCATTCTGAACAAAAAGTTTATGAACAAATTTTCAATTTTTCAATTTTAAAGTTTTGCTTTGCTATTCATTTTTGAAGTGACCTTCAGGATAAGAGATAGTTTAATTTTTACAAAAATTAGAGCACTTTATCATAGTTATTATATAAAATTGCTTAAAAAAAACCGTGATTGATAAATCTGAAGGCTAAAACACTTCTACTATTATACAGAATATACACAAAAACTCCAGTTAATTATTTTCAAAATTTTTTGAGCAATCGCTGTCCCCGTTTGAGCACGTTAAAAAAACCACATTTCGAGTAAAACGCATTTTAAAGTATGACATCTTGCTTAAAGTAGTGGTATCTGCTTTTACTGAGACACTTGTAGTTTTTATTCTAGTGAATGGAAAATAATAAGCACAGTATTTTTATAAAGCTAATAAGATGGCCTATAAAATAAAATCATTAAAAAATTGTCATTTTTTTGCCAAAATTCACAATTTTAGGGTAGCCGGATACCTTAAGACCCAAATCAGAATTGAATACAATCTTGAAAATTATTCTCATATAACAATTTCAAGTACAATTTTTTATCCAAGACATATGAGCACAAAGAAGTATATCATAATTTCAAATATTCTATTACTATATATAACAAAAAATTAAATATATTGCAAAGATATTAAAAAAAGATTTGTTCCTCTACAAAATTAAAAATTGGTGAAGAAAAAAAAAATACTTTACTGATCTTCAACTGATCTACCTAACCTTTCGAGAAAAAATTTAAACAACCCCCTCCCCAATCCCCATGTTCCTTGCTTATGATACCCAAGATAATGTAAACGTGCATGTTAATTCTCTGGAGAACTTTTTCCCTAAAAATTACAATCACCCGTTTAGTGTCATCGATGCTTTTGCCACATTTTTGTGGCTATAGACAAAATCAACTGTCGATGCCAAAGCGATGTTGAAACAAAAAAGAACACTATTCGGAAACTCTTTTCGTATTTCCTTGAATCGGGGTAGAACCTTCATACCAAAGGAATTCACTAAATATGGTAAGCATGAGAATATATCGATCACATCAGAATGATTACAGGTATTGCAAGAGGGAGAGGACAAGAACAGCTGTACGAGACTTCAATTCTAGTTCTTACCAAAGTATTGATAAATGACCCATCTAAGTAGCATAAGTATGTATATACAGTTTTAAGAACAAAAAAAATTCCGTAATATTTAGAAAGCACACGGAAAACACCTTTCGATTAACCAAACACTAGATGTCGCCCTGACCCAACAATGCAGGGGAAATAGCTCTTTTCCCGCGGGAAATCATTCGGTGATGGGAGGCTGAATTGTGAGGAGTTGCGCCCCTGCTTTGAAAGGACTGAGTTTACGCACATACGCAAAAACTTAGTGCTCTTGAGAGTTACTAGTGTGCACTGGATTTGAAAATCGAACCTAAATGTCATGTAACATGTGTAGTTTGATTGTTGTGTCATCAAACGTCTTTAAATAAAGAAAGAGTGATATATATGACCTCTAGATAACTATATCAGACGATACATATATATAAACCTCCAAAAGTTCGGATACAAATCTAGTTTGAAAACAAATGAATGTAAATATTCGGAAGAATTTACTTTAAATGATATTTACTGAATTTTACATATTAATGCGAATCATGATTTATAAAATAATAATAATAATTATATAATACACTTTTTTATAGAAAGTATAATGTTGGATAAAAAATAGATTTTTGTGAAAAAAATTAATAACACTATTCAAAACAATAATTTTTCATCTGGTTTGAAATAAAATTTTCTTATGTATTTTTTGGTGTAGGATCTGAAATAGCTTTCCGAAACGTTCTGTGACGTAACATTTTCAAGATATTTCAAAACTATTATTTTAACCTTTACGTTTTTCCTACCTGATCAATTATTTTTATTGCAAAATAATAATGAAATGAATATTTATACAAGTTTTAATCGTTCTTTCAATATACTAAATGCTTAATAAACTTTATATTGATGATCACCAGATGGCAGCAGAATATTATGCATGGGAAACGCAGAACAGTATTGGTACGTACATTGTGTATCAGTCGCTTTGTTCATTTATCTCTAATTATTTTGCTGATTCCTTTAGGTTCCTTATATATATATAAAGGTTCCAGAGACGAAACACCATGTCAATCTCTTCTTCATTCGTCAGCACCTCAGATATCCTCGCAAATAATTTGTGAATCCTTGTTCTTTCAATTTCTGTAAATAAACTTTTATTTTAGTACGGAGCTCGTTTATAATTCGAACCTCTGCGTATAAAATAATTAATATTACGTAATGACACTTATAACTTTTAGGATGCATTTAGAGTAACTTTTTCTAATCGAGATGGAGACATGTATCATAACTAAAACAAAACAAAAAATCAATTATCATGATGTTCCTTCAGCACTTAAATCCGTGTCTCATAGGGAAGGTTTAAATGTTTCTGCTTGCAACTTGAAAACATTTGAAGATGAAGATCAGACTAAAATGAATAAAATGTTGAAGAGTTCATGAATCACATTTCATGCCATCTCAACCGACAAGACTGAAAGAATTGAATGATTTAGTCTGTGATTCGAAACTTTCTAAACAGCAAGAAGAAAACTATTAGGCTCTGTTGTTTTTGTTACGAATGCCACTGATGGGCAAAAGCCAGATCAAGGTCCACGAAATTCATCATGGTAAAGGACTAAGTGATGCCTGTTGTTAGCCGTAGCTTTGAGCACCAACAGGTGACAGTACGATTTGGCTCGGTTCCACCCCAATTTAGAGGGAATACGGGGGTCAGGGCCTCCACCTCTCTTTCCCTTCCACCAACCTCACGAGAGGACTTGCGGCTTGACGGTTATTTAGAGTACCTCCCTGCCGCGAAGGCACATTTACGAACATCCATATTTTTCCCGGGATTCAAGCCAGCCCCTATGGCACAGCAATCAGCGTTGCTAACCACTATACAGGAGGGGTGATACTATTAGGTTCTAAAATACCACATGCCAACGAGGAGAAATTCTGCTGTTAATGCCAAATTGCTAAACATTCTAAGTCAGAGGTCGGCAACCTTTAAATTCTGGTGTGCCAAACTAATCTACTAATATGATTCAGCGTGCCACACAGCAGGACATGTTTAAAGCATTTCGATTCCCGTTATAATGCATGCAGAGTTAGAGAATAGAGATCAATAATATAGATATTTATAGTTTTATTATATATTAATTATGCACCATTTAAAGATATTTCTCAACATACAAATAAACAACATGAAATATATTTATTTCTTCAAAAATATAAAATATTAAAATTGTACATATATTAAGTACTTTTAAACATATTTATTAAAATAAAAAATAGACAACATAAAATAGAGAAGTATTTCCCTTCAGTATAGTTAAATAAAAGATATATTAAATTTTAATGCGAACCCCTAACGCTTGTACCGCTCTCTATTTTCATATCACAAAATCAAGGGTATGATTTGTGACTTTCAATTTGACACGATTCAGAATATTCGGTTGTTGAACAATTTCTTTGCAGACTCGGAGTATTTTTCATTTGAGGAAAGAGTTTTTACTTAGAAATGTAGAACCAAAAGTGGAAAGCAGGGTACATGCAATTTTCTCTCTTCAAACAATTAAATCTCTCCAGCAAATATACATTCAATAATTTAAAAAATAGCTATAAATTTTTCTTTCAAGTTATCCTTCAAATGTTTCCGTAATTCCGTAAATGTCCGTACTTCTGAAGATGTTTGTCAAATAAGAGAGGTCCATTACAAATTTATCAACTTCCATTCACTCAAATACTGACAAATTTGTAGAGTAGTGCAGAGTGCCTCTGAGAAATGAACCGCGTGCCACATGTGGCACGCGTGCGATAGGTTGCCAATCTCTGTGCTAAGACGTACTCTATAATTTAGCAAGACCATAACATGTGTACAATAACTTAATAGGAACATAAATTTTACCTAGTTATTTGACTAGCCACGCAAATGGCATCTTTTTGCAAGAGGTCCTGTCGGATATTTTCCCGATGATTCTGTAGCTGCTCGCACACGAATGGGATTCCAGAATGATCGAGAAAGGTACTTCAAGTGAATTACCCGATGTTGCCAAAAAGGCCCCAAATTTTGGGTAGAGGGGATTGGAATTTCTTGGCTACCATGTCCCGTTTGAGATGTTTTTTTTTCTTTTTGGGGTTACAAAAGGGGTCTCAAAAATCTCATCAAGTTTGGTGAAACTGGTGGATTGTCCTCGCTGGAAATGTACGTCACATACCTGACATTTTTGCAAATGAAACCTATCCATTCGACATCATTGAGAATCTTGCATCTTGTTGGTTGTCTTTCTTTCGACCACCTGTTTTAAAAAGTTTGACCAGAAAAATGTTTGTTTCCTTTGACTTTACCTGTCTTATTTCTATATTATTTGTTTTTAATACTTCTTTATGTGGTAGCACTTTCACCCATTTTTAAGGAGGGGGGGTGTTGTTCGGGTGTCGCTGCACTTGACCATGGTTAAAATTAAAAGTCCTTCCCCAAAGTCTGATGGGGGCGTTAATTTTACTCACCCCCTCGCGGCATGGGGGTACTGTAAATAGCCGCCGCAAATTTTCTCGTGAGGTTGGGGGAAAGGGAAGAAAGGTGGGAGGCCCTGACTCTCCCTCCCTAGTATATTCACCATCAAAATGGAGGTGGAAAAGAGCCAAATCGTACTGTCCCCTGCATGGTGCTCAAAGCTATGGCTAACGATAGGCGTGCAATCTAGCCCTCAGTCATGATGATTTTTGCTTAGGTGTCGTCCTCGTCACTTGACCATGGCTCAAAATCACAAGGTCCGTCACCAAAAGCCCTCCCCCCCCAGTATTTAAATAGTGAGACGTTAATATTCACTCACTCACTCGCTGAAGTATTAGTCTAAGGATTTATAAGAATTATAGAGGTAACCCTCACTTATAGACTCACTGCAAGTTGTACAATTGCAATTAAAAATGTTTACGCCGGCGTGCTAAAGGTTTCCCTATTCGTTACCTTTGTTGACTTCAAGACAAATGTCGTCAAAATATTGGAAACAAGAAATTATCTTAATCTTATAATCAGAATCAAAAGGTAATATGTAGAGTTCTCAGCGGTTATTAATATTTATTTCACTAATTTGTTCTGAAACATTTGTTATTATAGTTTGTGTTTTCATTATTAATTTCAATGCTATTTTGTGTGTGTGTTGGCTTTGATTGTTCTATTTGATTATTTATATTTCCCTTATTAGTTATTTGGCCTGAACTCAGTTATATAGATTTACTTATGAATTAAATGTAAATATTACTTAAAAAATTACCAATAATATACATTTATTATACAATTACCAATAATACATAGATGAAAAATAACTATATTTTAAATATTACTATGTAAAAGTATCATTTAGCTTTATCAATTTTTTTTCAAAAATTTTTATAATCTCTCAATTGAGGAAACCAAAATCGTAATTTTTTCAAACTTTTACATCACAAACTAAAATTAGCTACTTTTAATACGCACTTTCCATTTAACTTTTAACTTTGTTTTGGGCGAAATT
>BMAV01013110.1:33681-65975 GCA_019973955.1 Trichonephila inaurata madagascariensis
GGTTTTTTATTTCTCCTCATTATTATGTTCTGAACTAATTGTTACTTTAAGGGCACATACGATTCAATTGGTAAAAATTGGTCGAATACTCAAATAAAAATTTTTGTAGCCTAAATTATATATTCTTTATGAATTTTCCATAATCTCACAAAATTTGAAAACTCTAAGTTAAAAAAATATATATGGTTTATATATGGGAGGTGTAGAAAGCATTGAGACAATTATAGAGCAGCAGTCCGAGACAAGAAATGGTATTCAAGCCCACTGTAGCTTTGTTTCAATTTGGTCTTGCAAATGCAACTACTCAAAACTTATGAAACAATACCAATGGATCTTTTGGAGTTTCGTTGTTGCGTAGCATGCCATTACCTAGAGATTTATGTCAATCCTTCCGAACCTGGCAGGAAAAGAAAACCAAGTGTGAAACGATACATTGATTCCTGCCATGATGGAATGAAAAATACAATAATCAAGCAAGGCAAACAAACTCGTTGCGCTCAATGCCACAAAAACACCTCATTTCAATGTGAAAAATTTAATATTGCATTACATGTGATGTGTTTATCTGATTATCCCACTGAATAATAGTCACATTTAGTAATAATCATATTTAATACTTAGTAACAAAAATAAAGCAGTGGATTGGCCTAGTGTTCCAAAAATAGAACATCACATACTCATACATGAAATGAAATAAAAAAATATTCTCAACGAATTGTAGTTTCTTACAATTTTCCACCTAACATGTATGATTTTCACGCAAAAACTCAAAACTTTCAACATCCGCATAAATGGGTTAAGCAAGTTATCTCAAAAGATGGCTAGTTTAGTTAGCCTGAGAACTGGAGCACACACTCGGTTAGTAGCGCACACTGAAGTTTTCCAAGGGAGGGGTCCAGGGTCGAAAGTCCACCATTCTTGTATCATGCTTATTTTGATTTTGTCGATTTTGCGGAACAAAAAACAGTAAGAAACTACTTATTAAATAAATAATTAGTATTGATAAAATTAATCATTCAAAACAAATTAATTAAATTTTACGTATTATATACTTAAAGTTATAATCAATCGCGGGGAAAATCATGGGCTTTGGGGGGGGGGGCCCGGGCCCCCAGGGCAACCCCCCTTTTTTGCTCCACTGCACTCGGTACTAACGTTAGTGATCGCGAGGGGTGTGACTGAGTCACATCAATTTTTTTTAACGTACACGATAAAAATCGTAATTCCAGTGAATAATTTAATTAAGAGAAAGCATACTTACGTTCTTTTTACGACTTTTCAGTTTTTCTTTGATAACTTGAGAAAAAATATCAATCAAACTGTACCAAGAAGTTTCAAATGTGCTTGACTTTAATAAAGGACACAAATCATAGACACTTTTCACTAACATTACAGGAATGTTATTTGCAAGCAAAACTAACATATTTTGCTCAAAATATTGCAGGATAATTGTACTTTGATGATTGACAAATATTATGTTGAACTTTTTTTCGCTTGTGTCTTTTTGACAATGGGAAGTGTGTCTTGTGGTACACTTGTGGCTTTATATTTTTCTTGATGGAGTTCTTTATGTAGCATTCGAAAATTTTCCTTTGAACTCAAACACGTTCCATGTTCATCGCTTTTCTCAAATTTACTTTCACTATCAAGATTAATATGCATTATTTCTTTACTTGATCACAAATGCCCCCATTTCTTTTTTTATATTCTACTCATTTATATTTATAAACCGTAATAAATCGTACAACACATCAATCAAAACCACTAAGCTGTTCACAGGAGAAAAATGTGGCCTTTTCATAGAAAATATTTGGGACAAAAGTGGTAGCGCGGGGAACTCACTCAAGTAAGTGAGTGGGTGAGTAAGTGAATATTAACGTCCCACTTTTCAGCTACAAGAGGGCTTCGGGCGACCGACCTCGTAATTTTGAACCACAGGCAAGTGACGAGGACGCCACCTGAGCTGTCAGATTTCTCTCTTAACTACCACACCACACCAAAGGGAGGACGTTTAAACTCTCGATAGATTTAACGAGCATAGCACCCCTACACTGCTGGTCTTCAGGGGTACTGGGCTCGAACTCATTACACGCCAACCACGAAACCGTTACCTTGATCACTAGGCAACCGCAGCCTCTGGACCATAGACGAGTCCCTTTTCTTCACTCGCATTTTTTTTGCAACTAATTTTTGTTTTGATACGTTTTTTGAGGGGTATGGCATTGTCATTCTCTACACAGATATCTGCATCTATATTTTTTCATCTCCCCACTTACACACATCGAAAAAAATCTGGGTTTTCCAGGTGGGAGTTGGTAAAGTGTGGTTTAATTTTTTAATTTTTTTAATAGTAAAATTTTCTGATACATTTTATTATTTTTCATGGAATACTGTGTTAATTTTTAACCTAAAACTCTTTCAGGTATCTAAACGGAAAAGAATACTCCCACCAGAAAATTTTTTTGGAATTGATGAATAAATCAGATTCTCTCGGATGAAGACTATGCTGCGGACAAAAGATATGAACTATGTATACTGGAAGGGGAATCAAGTCCACAAATGACAGCGATGAAGAAAAACATGGATATACTTGTAACAGAAAGACAAGTTTGGATCATCACTCGCCATCACACACACAAAGTCTTTTCAACCCATTCATTTCATTGTTTTAGCTGTAGCAAATTCTTCGTTTCAATACAAACAAGATTCAATATGAAATGAAATTCTTCCAAAAAATCAAAATGAATCTCTTAAAATTTAAGTTATAGATAGCTGAAGAGAGAAAGAGAGAGCGTTAGCTGCATTTCAATCTACTAACCGAGTTATGGTCATTTTAAGATAATTAAAACATTTAAAACAATTAAATAAAATAGAAGCAGGGCCCCAGCAACTCGAATCTGAGCCTGGTTGTGAGCAAACACAAGAGGAGTCCATTAGAACCAGTTCGGAGTTTGTAGTAGCAAATGTGACGGCGCTAGCTCGGGAAAGGAAAACGAAATTAACGCTCTCCCGGAGTGGAACAACTGTGACGTAAATTGTCAAGTACATCCCAACGATACACAGAGTAATAGGTGATCCCAAAATTTCATCCTTCTATCTCTGTAATATCGTTACGTCATCAAAAGATTGAACTCCATAGGAAAAACATGGGGATTCTAATTTTAGTGATAACGGCCCTCCCCGAGCCCACTATCTACACACGAATTATAACAGATAAAACAGATCAACGAGGAGAACCAATGGTCTGAGTTTCATTAACGCAATGCTTCTCAAACCTCCAATATTGGCGATCGTTTTCAGCCATAATTTTTTTCGCCCCCTCCCTTATACAATAATAATGCGCTTTGGCGCTAAAGCTACAATATACAATCTTAATTATAAACCTCACAAATGAACAAGATAAGTATTAAATTTTGTGTTTGTTACATTTAAGTAATATTTATTTTAAGCAAATTACTTTTAAGTAATAGGATAATTAATATTATTTTTCTTTTCTCTAATTTTTAAATTGGAACAAATTGCAAAATGATATTTGATTAAAAATTTATTTTCTCCACCATCCATTTCTAAAAATGTCATTAGAAAAAGAGTCTAGTATATGTTGCACTCTATCACATCCATCACATTTGACATTTAAAGTGAGAAGACTTCAAAATGTTTTAAACCGAGAGAGCAGGTGTGCACTCCATACTAATTTTAATAGTCGCGAGAGGTGACTGAATCACCCCAATGTTTGTTTGGTTTTCTTTTTTTTTGGGGGGGGGGTACAATTATTTTTGTTGTTCACGATAAAAATCACAATCCCAGTGAACCATTTAACTAAGAGAAAATAAACTTACCCACTTTCAAGGACTTTCCATTTTTTCTTTGATAATTTGTGAAAAAATGCATTAAAAATGAACTAAAATGTTTCAAAGGTTCGTAACCTTAATAAAGGATACAAATCACAGACACTTTTCGCTAACATTACAGTATGATATTTGCGAGCAAAACCGTCATATATTTTGTTCAAATTATTGTAATTTAGCTGTCCTCTGACTTTGAGCCCCGCGCGACCGTTCCCGTATTAAGTGTATTCAATATAAAAATATAGATGTAAGTTTTAAAAAAACGAATTGTGTAAAACACGTATTTCACCATGCTTGACATGTTTCAGAATACCCATAAAAATAAATCTTATCCAAATAATACTTCAAGGACATAACTAATCGTACCAATAAGTTCCTAAGTCAAACGATGATGACTGACGCAAATCTGCTTGCTGGGTGAAAAGTGAACAAGTCTTCCTTTTCTTTCTACAGATATTGTGCAGCATTTCAATAATAATAATAACAGTGATGAATTTTTTATCCTCCTAGAATTTTTCTCTGGGTCTGAGTTTTTTTTTTTTCTTCTGAAAAAGTAGTTTTAGGTTTAAAAAGAAAACGTAATTTAAAAAAAATCCCTTATCGTGCCATTACAGTAAATCAAACAAAATTGTTTATTTTTTATTTAGTTATAGGATTTGATCATTGATAAACGTATGGAAGTGGAAACTTTTATTTTTGATGAAGTATTCGCCAGCTGATATATATAAATTATATCAGTGTAAATTCGCATTTTTTTATATGTCAGAAAGTATTTAGTTTATTTCGTTCCAGTAAATTAATTTTTTAAACCTTTTATTTTCGATATGCTCGCACCCCCTTGTAGGCTTATCATGCCCCCCTAGGGGATGCGCCCCAGATTTTGATAAACACTGAATTAACGAATTTCAAAACTCCTTGGAACTATGCGGGATTTAAAAAAATCTATAACTTTAAAATAATTTTAAAATGTTAAATATGGGTAAAGAAATGGATCTATGGTCCTGAAAAAATATATTTAAGATGCTCACATAGGAAGAACAATCGAATCCAGCCGGTGCGGTCGACCAAGGTGGAACAGGATTCGAGTTATTTCTGGAGAAGCCGTGCAGGAGGGAGGGGGCCAATTCCACGTAAAGCTCGCTCTAATACGAAAATATGGCGGACCTCCAAAAATCAAGTTCCAAACTCAATTCCTTAGGGGAAAGAAATGTTTTCCTGTCCCCATAGGATTAACATGGGAGCATGATATTTTAGTGCTTAAGCCCTCCCCATGCATACACAATGGGAATGAAGCGATTCACTGGATGAGTCTCGACGAGTGGAACACTTGGCTCAAATCTCAATTCCGAGACTCGAACAGGAGCTAAGATATTGCGAATTTAAACAAATTTAAAAAGTTCAAGACAGTTAAAAACTATGAAAGGAATAGCCCTTTAAGCATGAAATTATAACTGGAAGAACAAATAGAGAGGGATCGAATGAGCAAGGTCCTAATGGTCTGTGAAGCTCGGGTGCCGAGATATTCACTAAAAAGCTGTAGAGGGGGGAATGCACAGTGGTGATACGTCCCAACAGATATAGTTTATAACAATAGTTTTTATGATCCCCCAAATATCAGTCCCATAGCACCATTAAAGTGGCATGTTACAATATTAGACAACGGTGTGCGCGCGCGAATCTGTGTCTTGAAGGTATGCGCGCGCATCGTAAAAATTTACTCTCATCCGTTTTCCCTAACGTCCCCCACCTAAAAAAAAGGATAACTTCAAAAATAAATATACAAATACAAGAAACTCTTATAATTTGCTTCAATGTAATAAATGTGTTTATGTTCATTGCAATGCGTTCGTAGCAAATATACACGTATAATCATATACTTGCAATTGTTATTTAAATAGGTAACCTAAAGTTTACTCTTATGTTTTATGTACATGAAACACAATTTAAAGATTAATTTACTAATTTTTTTAAAATTTCCTATAAGTATGATTGGTTTAATAACAAAAAATGTTCAAACTAATGCATCAGAGATGCTCAGTAGGCGAATGACGATCTCTCCCTATTAGTAGTGACGTCAGAAATCAGCTTAAAGCAAGGATTCGCAGCCACGTAGGGTATAGCTCAGTGGTAGAGCATTCGACTGCTAATCGAGAAGTACCCGATTCAAGCCAAGGGAAGTGAAGAGAAGTATTTTTGTGAGAATTTCGAAGGTGGGAATGATTTCTCGCGTTCTGTATATTTCTAGACAAAGCATTTTCGTATCCGTTCCTACGGAACGCACAGCAAAGATTAGCTAACGCAGGGGTATAGCTTATTGGTAAGGCATTCGACTGCAGATCAAGAGGTCCCCGGTTCAAACCCGGGTGTTCTCTTCAGTTAAGTGAAGAGAAATATTTTTTTCAGGAATTTCGAAGACGGAAATGATCTGTCCCTTTTTTTTTCCTGTATATTTCTAGATAAAGCATTTTCGTATCCTTTTTTACGGAACGCAAAGCAAAGGCTTGCGCACACGGGTGTATAGCGCAGTGGTAAAGCATTCGACTGCAGATCGGGAGGTCTCCGGTTCAAACCCGGGTGTCCCCTTCTTCTGGGAAGTGAAGAGAAATATTTTCCTGAGAATTTCGAAGGCGGCAATGATCTGTAACGTTCTGTATATTTCTAGAGAAAGAGCATTTTCGCATCCGTGACGGTGTGCGACTTCCGTGACGGTTTTGCGTCACTTCTGTGACGGTGTGCGCGTGAATCGTAAAAATTCACCCTCTCATCCTATTTCTTTAACGCCCCAAAAAAAGTATAATTTTAAAGAAAGAAAAAGAGAAGAAAATGTGTGTATACACCTTATAAATTCAATTATTCAATTGATTGAATATTAACGTCGCACTGTTCAGCTACACGAGGGCTTTTGGCAACGGACCACGTAATTTTGAACCATGGTCAAGTGACGTGGACGACACCTGAGATGGCACCTCCCTCTCCTAACTACCACACCACAACAACGGGAGGACGTTTCAGCTCTCGACAGATTTAACGTGCATCGTGCCCTACACGGCGGGTCTTTAGTGGTACTGGGCTCGAACTCGTGACAAGGCAAGCCACGGTCCGATACCTATACCACTCGGCTACCGCGGCCACTTCAATTATTCAAAGTCAAGGTCACTTTCATATTTAAAACTGCAACTGCATGGTCACAAACATTTGATTTCATGGTTAAAAACTTAATTAAACAGTACAAAACTTGTTCATAATAACAATCAAAGTCTATGTCAATAATAAAACCTAATTAATGTCATGATTCCTTTCATTTTACACTGATGTTCAAAACTTAAGCAACAATGTAAAAATTTAGCGGATAGCCATGAAATAGCAGAAAAGGAGGTCTGGAGATCAGTAGAGGGAACACGTAAGTCAGTAGAAACGTCATGCGTATGCAAATATCAGGAACAAAACGTCAGAAGCGATGTGAGCGTACGCAAAACGCGTGATGTCGGCGAGCGTTGCTCAACAGTAGAATGAAATGAAGGACGGAGACGCAATTCACCATATTCTCTGCAAGTGCCAGTGAGTCAGTTCGTGAAATATGGCTAGAAGAAATCATCTGGATGACTTCACACGTGGAAGAATGATCGAAAAGCTGGAGGAGGGGCGTACTGTCACCAGTGTAGCTGCAGAGTTCGGAATCAACAAAAGTGTCGTTTCGCGCGCTTGGAAAGCGTTCCAAACCACAGGTAAGCTGTTAGAAAGGTTGGTGTCCGCCTCGAGGACGACAACTGAAGGGATGACCGATATATCATCCTGCAGGCAAAAAGTTCGACAGCAGTCAGCAAGCGCCATTGCTCAGAAACTCTGTACAGCAACATGTCGACAAGTGTAGCGGTTTACTGTGGCCAGACGCCTTCACAAAGGGGCCTGTTCACCCGCCGTCCTGAATGCTGCCTCCCGTTGAAAGATGGCCACAGAAGCCACCGTTTACAGTGGGACAAAGAGCACAAAAACTGGACAACTGATCAATGGAGTCGTGTTCTCTTTACGGATGAGAGTCGGTTCAGTACCAGAAGCGATTCTCAACGCGTTTTGATTTGGAGAGAGATCGGGACCCGGTTTTATCCAAGTAACATCAAGGAAAGACATCGTTACGGTGGTCCTGGAGTTCTTGTCTGGTTTGGCATTATGCTGAACGGCGGAACTGAGCTTCCCATTTTCGACAGAGGGTCTGTAACCGGGGATCGCTATTGTGAGGAGGTACTTTTTCCCCATCTGCATCTTTTCTGAGGTGCCATTGGCCCAGACTTCATCTTTATGGATGACAATGCACTGTCACATCGCACTCTTGCTGTTGAGGAGCTGCTGGAAAGTGAAGATATCACTCGAATGGATTGGCCAGCGTGCTCTCCAGATTTAAATCCCATCGAACATGTGTGGGATGCTTTGGGGAGGCATATTGCCACACTCTCACATCGTCCGGAGTACAACCAACAACTCAAACAGATGTTGATTGAGGAATGGGCACTCCTACCTCAAGAAATGTTTCACCAGCTGGTTCTGAGTATGCGGAGACGGTGCAAAGCAACCATTGTAGTAAGAGGAGGGCATATACCATATTAAGGAACATCTGCTTGTTGTTCTTCCTGTTGGATAGACAATCATGAGTCACGATGTGACGTCTCTCGCGTCCTTCTGCTAACATAACTCCTATGTTCTTTGACGGCCACGATTAATGGCAAAACCTTTCCAACCCAATACCAAGAAGACAAACGAATATAATATGTAAATGAGATATACTTTAAAAGGATAGAAGCTTTGATGAGAAGCGCGGCAAGTTTAGAGATAACTTAGTGTGGAATCATTCTGATCAAGAGTTAGATGTCCTATAGTTTTGGAAGAAAGATTCGTTCATTATAAAGAAGTTGGAAACCTCGCATATTCAGTTACATTATAGATATCACTCAATCACTGAAGGAAGGAGATCTGCAAAAGGTAATATTTTGTATAGGAAGTTAGATGAATCGAAAGTTTATTTATTATACTAAGATAAATGATCTAGTTGCGTGATCTGACTGAATACAAGGTTTAATTGGGTGTTAACTCTCACTTTAAGAAAGTTGTCAATTAGAATTAAGTAATATAAGTTAATTTTAATAAAAGTTGTATTAAGAACAAATATGTCTCATCATTTTGGATAATCCCACACCTCTAGCTTACGCGGATCCGGAAAGACATAGTCATCATTAGATGGTTATGTCGCAATGGTGCCCGAACGTGTATATATAATTCTGCTAGGTGGTAATGCAGGTGGAGGTAACGTACCACCTGAAAATGTATTTTTCAGGTCAGAAACATTGCAGAGTTTATTCGAAACAATAGAGAACAACATACAGTTACTTTGAAATCCCGCACCAAGTCATGTGCTTACTTTAAAAATGTCATCTCAGGGAAGGGTCAAGATTTTGTACCGATATTTGGATCGGTGGTAAGGCAAAATACAGCCACGGATTTCGCAGCTCAAGGCTGAATTAGCGAAAGCTTTTCCCGCGGTCAAAATTAAGAAAGCACTACAAGCAAATTCTACGCTTCACAGCAGGGAAGAAATCAGGAACCCACTGATTTCGTTTATAACTTGTTAAAAATAGAGAGAAGTTTAGGAATTGTGAATGTGTCCCAAGCAGAGTTGGTGGATCATATTTTAAGTTCGACTCGAACCACAAATCCAGGATTATGTGGAAGTGCGCAACTAATAAAACACGGTACAACTTTTGAAGTCTTGGCTAAATTCGAAGAGAGATATTCTTGCAAATTAAAAGGGTTCACAGAGTGATAATATGGAAAGACGAGGTCAAAATGCGCATAGGATGCCTAATTTTGATGTTAATGGTAGAAACTGGAGGAATTCTGAAGTGGGACGTGGACCAAATAACAGTAGAAATAATTTTTATGAGAATAGCCGTCAAAGTAATAGAGGGTTCGAGAGGAATAGATTTCAAAATAGTGATCAGAGATTCAACAACAGAGGGTTACTCATTTCGAAATGAGCGAAATGATAATTTTAATAGAGGGACCGTAGAAATAGGGGTTCGAGTGAAAATTTCAGTCGAGGAGATAGGATGCAAAGGGGACGATTAAATATTGTAAAAGTTAAAGATCAACCTCAAAAAGTATCGACAAGAGAAACAATTAAGCTTTCTCCGATATGTATATCACCCGTAGAACTTCCCCACGTTCCTATTTTATTAACAACACATTTTGAAAGCGCTATGGGACACCGAGCATAAATCATTTATATAGAAGAAGTATATAGAAAATATTTTTTTGTAAGCAAATTAAAAAACGCGAGCCCAGGTAATAACAGCACAGTGCGAAATACCTCAAAACATGATCGTAGAATTGAATATTCGCATCAGACAATTCGAAAGAAATTGGTCATTTCATGTGTTGACGGATTTAGAATACCCATGTATTCTCGGTATTGATTTTATAAGTGGGTCAAAGATAGTATTAGATTTTGATCAAAAATCGTTGAAAATTCCAGATTCTCAAATAAATAAGGTGGTTGAACCAATTAAAGAGGAAAAGGTTGAGATAGATTTATCTAAGACAAAAATTGGGGAGGTAGAAAACAAAACTACAAAATTTGTTTTTAGTAGTTTTAAAGGGTTTTTTCAGACAAAACCAGGTCTTACCTCATGTTTTATACCATGAAATTGACACGTGGAGATAAATCCACCAGTAGCTTCAAGGCCATATAGGTATGACTGACAAAGCAAGCAATAATTGATTTTCACATACAAAAAATGTTGGCGCAAGAGAAACGATTGTTCCAATTCAATCCCCATACGCTGTCACCTGTTGTGTTATGCAAGAAAAAATAATGGGTTACCACCGGATAATCCGAAGCATATAGATTTTGCAGTAGACTATAGAAAATTAAATTCGATCACAAAGTATCCGCGATACCCTTTACCGTTAATAGATTTATTAACGAACATCCCATATACAACAATAATGTCATTCCTTGATCTAAGAAGTGGGTACTCCTTCAAATGGCAGTAAACCCCAGTGATATTGTTAAGACCGCATTTGTAGTAAAAGTGGCACTTATGCTTTCAAGCGGATGCCATTCGGTTTATCAGGAGCAGCTCCCAATTTTCAAAAGGCAATTGACATAATCCTAAAACCGGTGATAGGGAAATTTGTGAGTGTGTATATGGATGATGTGATTATCTCATCTCCATCATTCACTCACCATGTTCAACATTTAAGGGAAGTTTTTTCGTTGTTAAAGGATGCAGGATTGACATTAAATAAGGAAAAGTGTAAATTTGGGTGCGATGAATTGAAATATTTAGGATTAATTATTAGTAAAGAAGGAATTAAAACGGATGAGACAAAGGTTAGAGCTATATTAGAGATGAAACCGCCCCGTAACTCAAAAGAGGTGTCCAAGTTTTTGGGTATGTCCCAGTGGTACGCGAAATTTATTAAAAATTATGCGGATCTTTGTGAGCCACTTTATAATCTTAAACGAAAATTTAAAAAATTTGTCTGGTCCAATGAAGCACAAAAGGCATTCGAAGAGGTCAAGGAGGTGGTAACAAAAGCGCCAGTTTTAAAATTACCAAACTTTCAGGAGCCATTCGAGTATTTACAGATGCCAGTTCGATCGGTTTAGGAGCAGTACTTAATCAACAAACAGACCCAGTATTTTGCGTCACGTACACTGAACAACGGTGAGAGGAATTATACAGTAAACGTGAAAGAGAATGTCTAGCAGTAGTATGGGCGTTGAACAAATTAAGAACATATTTAGGAATATTGCCCATTAAAGTAATAACGGATCACGCCGCCTTAACACGCCTAACACATGGCAAAAAATTTGTCGAGTAGGATGATTAGATGGGCACTCAAATTAGCAGAGACCAATATAAGTAGAATGGGAACATAGACTGGAACTCAAAAAATGCAGTGGCTGACATACTATCAAGGAATCCCGTGAAAGTATATAGAGAAAAATTTAATTGTGCCATAATCATGATTTAGTACTACTGCGGAACAATTAATAACAGAACAGAAAATGACCTGAATTAGGTCATATCTATAGATATTTAGAAAAACCCGAAAGATAATCCCCGGTTAATGCAACGATATGTGGTATCTGGTCCCACGATTTCCGTTTAATTGAAGGATTGTTATTTTATGCGAAAACACGCAACGTCATTAGGTGAAATGCGTGTATACATTCCAAAATCTTTAAGGAATGAAATAATGAGAGAATTTCATGACAAGCCAATAGCTGGACACATGGGAAGATTTAAAACGTATCATGTACCCGACGTTTGTTGGTTTCGTACATGAGAAAAATAAATTCATTGATCAATATGTTCCCGGCATTATATGTGCCAAGTAAGTTAATAACTATAAAACGCGTTACCAGCTGGTTCATTTAAATCCAATTATATCAAATTATCCAAATGAGATATATTAGAATGTTAGCCCGTATCCCATATCGAGAATAAGACGAAATCGCTATATTTTAGTAATAAACCATCATTTCAGCAAATGGGCTGAAATTATACTCTTAAAAAAAGGCCTCATCTCGTATAATAGCGACATTTTTTTGATAACTTTATATCGCGTTATGGGAGCCCAATAAAATTAATAAGTGATAATGGTCCCCAATTTCAGGCATCCCTGAAATTTTTGAGCACTTAAGTGAAAAGATTAGGCATAAGGCATGTGAAGACTGCTGCATATCGACCACAAGCAAATCGGACTGAAAGAGTTAATCGAGATATAGTGCAAATGATTGCAAATTATGTTAATGATCAACACGATACTCTTGGGATCAATTTACGTGAGTTTGCTTACGCTATTCGTACGGCGGTGAATGAAACAACGGAAAATCACCTGAATTATTTTGGTCGAAAATTGATTACACCATTTCAAAAAACTAGTTATGATCTCGGAAAAGTTCAAAAATTCAAAATACAAAATATCGAAAAAAGCTTAAGGAAGCTTAGACTAAGTACGAAAATTAAACAGGAAAGGTGGGAAAGATATTATAATAGACGTAGAAAAGACATAAAAAATAAAGGTAAATGATTGGGTCTTATTAGAAAACACACCTTAAGTTCAGCAAGCAACCAACAAAAGTCTGCGCTTTAAATTTAAAACAAAAATTTGAAGGACCTTATAGAGTATTAGAAGTAAAAATAATAATATTGTAATATGGAAATCAGGAAAAAGATTAACGGTTAACGTAGATCAAATAAGAATATATCGTCATAGGAAATGTGACGAGGTCGAATTAGGAACAGGTATCCCAAATAGTATAAGATCAAGTCATCAGGAAACTCGTACTGAAAAGTACATCAAGTATTAAATGAGTCACAATGGGAAAGAAAACCTGCGTGAAACGTGGTTAGAGACAAAAGGGATTGGTAGCCAATCAAATCAATATAAAAATACAGATAGGACCCATAAACGCAAATCACTGGCTCTTCCAGATCGCTTCCTAGTTCATTTTGGGGAGTGAAAAGTAAAAGCAAAAAGGACAAGGTATAATAGGGTATTAAGAGATCAGGAATGTCAGGGGCAAGTGGACCACAAAGAAAGTGGCAGAGAAAGGGCCCCAATAACATAAATAAAAGACAATTTCATCCAGTACTATTTCTAGAAGTAGGAAAAAGAACAGAAGAGAATCAACTGAAGTTCCAGATGAACCAACGTATAATCTGAGGCCACGCCGGAGAACAGAACAGGAATCCCGACCAGCCAAGGAGACAACAGGGAAATCAAGAAAGGCACGACAAGGAGATTACAAGCCCTACAACAAGCAAAACAAGAAATTCCAGTGCAACCGAGGAAAGAAAAGGGGTAGCACCTCATCGTTGGACGTAATGGTGGGAGACCACATATAAAAATCAGGTTGTATTGTTTCATTTTTTTATGATCTTCCAACAAGTGGTCGGAAGAATTATTGCAAAGAAAGAAGTCGGGCGGTGCTTAAAAGTTATAAGCCAGCAAAAGTCAAACACTACAATGAGTGTTTATTTATTTTTTGGAACTTTGACTTGTTAAAAATTTTTTCTGAGAAAACACCAATTGCAATTACTTTGTTTGCTTCGATGTATGACTTCGTGAGATGCGAAAATTCCCTTTGGTTATTTGTTATAATAGTTTATTGAAAAATGTTTGTAATTGTATAATATGTGTATATATATATATGTTGTTGTATTGTTACGTATTATGAGACATCTGGTTCATTAGGGAAACGCGGCGTAGTCAGGGCACTAACAATAATAATAAACGATGCGCGGCTCATATTGGGAGTTTTTTGGAACCAGATGTGGGGATGAGATGAAAAATTTATTGTGATATACAAATAATATATAATGAATAAAATTGTGAAATTACTGATATTATGTAAACATAGAAACAGTGACTCAGAAAGTTTTCATTTCAGGGAGACAGACCCTGAAAATTATGATAAATAACTTAACAAGAAAATGGAGCGGAAAATCCAGCTCCATAGGCAGTGATGATAAAGATGCAAAGTTTGGGTCTGGTACACCCAGAAAAATTTTTTTAGAAAATTTAAGTGTATGTTATTTTAAGAGTTTGTATGTTAAAAGTGAGTGGGCATGAATTAAAAACAGTAATTATTAATGTTGGCCTAGTTACTTTATAAAATTTATTGTCACGAGTTTAAATTTAAGTTTAAATTGAATATTGTAAATTTAATTCTTAAGATGAGTAATGAAAACAAAGTCAAAGATAAATATTGGAAATTATAAAAGTTAAAATGAGGATTTAAGATTAAAATTTAAATAAACCTGTAAAAGCGAAGAGATTCAGAAATAGAGATTTAGACACGTAATTTATTAAGGGCATTGAGAACCTTAGTCACGTTTTTCTTCTTGAGTGGGTTAGATGTCTCTCGCGTCCTTCTGCTAACATAACTCCTATGTTCTTTTGACGGCCACGATTAATGGCAAAACCTTTCCAAACCCAATACCAAGAAGACAAAACGAATATAATTTGTAAATGAGATATACTTAAAAAAGGATAGAAGCTTTGATGAGCAGCGCACGGCAAAGTTTAGAGATAACTTAGTGGAATCATTCTGATCAAGAGTTAGATGTCCCATATTTTGGAAGAAAGATTCGTTCATTATAAAGAAGTTGGAAACCCCGCATATTCAGTTACATTATAGATATCACTCAATCACTGAAGCGAAGGAGATCTGCAAAAAGGTAATATTTGTATAGAAGTTAGATGAATCGGTTTTATTTATTATAATTAAGATAAATGATCTTAGTTGCGTGATCTGACTTTGAATACAAGGTTTAATTGGGTGTTAACTCTCACTTTAAGAAAGTTGTCAATTAGAATTGGTAATATAAGTTATTCTTAATAAAAGGTGTATTAAGAACCAATATGTTCCCATCATTTTGATAATCCCACACCTCTAGCTTACGCGGACTGAAAGACATGGTCATCACAGGATGGCTATGTCAAAGTAAACGATACTATGCATTCAATAAAAGCTTGTTTTTGTTTGATTCCATACCGTATGCGTTGTATTCCTTTTCAGCGCCGATGCTTTCGTCATCCTTACGTACATAATACTATCCCTCATTTCGGAATTTCATGTCTCTCAGATGATTTTTTGTGAAGTTATGGCAATAAACCCACCTGTTGCTTAAGTTTTGCACACCAGTATAGAAAAAAACTAATTAAATGCATACATTTTTAAAATAAATTTTATTATATGTCCACAAGAAGCCACCATAGTCGTCGTGCCGCAAGTTCTCTCGTGAAGTTGGTAAAGGGGAAAGAGAGGTGGGGGCCCTTTATCACACACAGAGTGTTCTACCCTCAAAAGTGGGGCTGAATCGAGCCAAATCACACTGTCTCCTGTATAGTGCCCAAAGCTAAGGCTAACAATAGGCCTTTGCCGCGATGAATTTCGCGGGCCTTGATTTGATATTACTTTATCCCAGGTGGCATAAGTAACAAAAAACACAATTGTTTTAAACTTCGAAGTCAATGAACTGGAGAAAACAATTTTTATTCATTTACATTTAGCATAATGGTAGATCACCGGCAAACAATGATTTTATACATAAAACAACTCATGTTTCTAGTTTCATTGACACTAGTAACATTTCATAAAATTTTCCTTCACAGCAATATCTTTACACATTTTGAAATTTTTGTTAAAGTAAGAAGTATGTAGTTCAATAAATAACTGAATAAGCCTGTTTCAGAAGTTATATATAAGTATTATTTGCCACTTCTAAATAATTTTTAAACATTATTCTGTATTACAAGACTTAATAAAAGAGAAGAGCCTACCATTTAAGACCTTTACGATTATAAGAAACTTTCTACGCACAACAAATTTTAATTTCTTCTTAACTATAGCAATAAAGGATTATAAAATTATATCGGATCTTCAAAATAATAAAATGACAAACTATAAAAGCACAAAACAACTTAACTTGTTAACAGTTTATCAATATCAAAAACATTCAAAGTAATACAACATAAAACAACTGATTCATAAATATATCACAGGAATACACAATTTGAAATTTATAATTTCGATTCAACCGCACATCCCTATTTTCTTAAATAAGAACCTTCATTGAAGGTATCCGACTACGTTCGGAACCATGATTTTAAAAAGGCATAAATGGATAATTTAATGATATTTAGTGTCACTTAGATTAGAATACATGTATAAAATTGTTTTAAGGACATTATGACAAAAAATTATTTAAAAACAATATTTTGGCAAAAAATTAACTTAGAATAACCTTTTTCCAAATGTTATCCTTTTGTAAAAAATACTTCTATTGTAATAATATTTTGCCTGTATATAGCTCATACCTCTGTACAGAGGCTCAACTATGATTTTTGAAAAATTAACATTATTTTCAGAGTTACAACCATTTGAAATAATTATCGGCGTATTTTCTTAAAATTTCTCCCTTCTGTTTTCGTAAAACATGGATAAATCGAATTCCAAGTTATGCATTTCAAAAATTCTAGTTGAGCCTCTATACAGAGGTCTGAGCTATATACAGGCAAAATATTAATACAATAGAAGCATTTTTTTACAATAGGAGAACATTTCGAAAAAAAGGTTATTCTAAGTTAATTTTTTGTCAAAATATTGCACTTGAATAATTTTTTATTATAATACTATTCTTAACCCAATTTTATATACATTGTCTAATCTAAGTGACGCTTAATATCATAAATATTATCCATTTACGCGCTTTTGCAAAATCACAGTTCCGAACGTAGTCGGATACCTTAATTGCATTGAAATAAAAAAAAATTTATATTGATTTCTGGTTAATTCAACTTCTAGACACATCAAAAGATAAATTATCCACGTTTTGAAATACTGTGCTTGTAATAGAATAAGAAAATAAGGGATTCATTATTGAAAAAGTAACAAAATGTTAATATCTTAAATGAAGTAGGCTTCAAAAATCCAGAAACAGATCAATGGCCATTGATGACAAAACCCTTTGCCATGAAATATTTGAACAAATGAAAAAAAATCTAAAAATTAAATGCATCCAAAAACTTCTAACATCTAACTAAACTCTTATTCACTGTTGGCTTGCTTTTCTAGTAAATGCTAATTATATAATTGGTGCCTTAAAATTATACTGATTTAAAAAGTAAAATTGTTTTAACATAAACCTAAATAACAGGAATCGTAATTTAAAATCTTGGATAGGTTTAATCACAAACCAAAAATTCAATTCGCATGCTTAATGGAAAAAAGCTATTTGCTGTGCTCTAATATCAATATTACTCTTATACTTCTCAAAATAAAACTCGAAATCTGACCGGCATTATGTATATTAACCAGTAAGATGAATGATTTTGAATTGAGATAATCTAATCCACTTAAAATATAGAAAACATTTTATAGAAACTCAAATGCTATATCTAAAGATTTTACAGAAATTGGAAAAGCATGCACAAATGTTCATTAAAAGCAAAGATGTAGTTTTATTGTAAATGGTTTTATAATACAAATTAGTTTTATAAAAAATTTATTAATAAAAATAATTTTCAAAATTATCAATTATAATTTACTGTAATATATATGCAGAAACTAAAGAGTTAAAAATCAATATTTCAATAGAAAAAAAGTATATATGTATAAATATTTAACAATAAGAAGTTAATTATACATTTACAATCAAGCTTATAGGTAGTTCAACTATTTGCAACTTAAAAAAGGTAAAATTATATCCACTAGGCTTCAGTAACAACTCATTGTTTGGCAATGTGTAAAATCAAAAGAAATATTGTTAATATTTTTCAAAACTCAAAAACTTCTTTTAAATTCATAGCTCAATTAATAAGTCGTGTATTATCAATATCAGTTATGTTTTAAACCTTTTTCTAAAAATGTGTTTTGAAATATAATATACTATTGTAAAATTTATTTTCACAAACCGTTTTAAAAAAAAGAGAAAAAAGTTTGTTATTTTTCATTTTATATCAATACTAACTACATAAAACTTAAATATGTTTAGATTTTATTTTTTCTGTGTGGCCTCTTTTCTTTCTGTAATATTTAAATTTATTAAAACTTGTAATTCAAAGTTGAAAATTTAAAACAAACAACTTTTATTAAGATTGTGCTAAAATATATTAAATCATGAAACAGTTACGTACCTTTTATGAAGCGGCATTATTCCGTCAAATTATATAGAGATTAGAAATTATTCCTGAAATAAAAATAAAGATAGTAACAACTAAAAATTTCCCAAATCCAAGATTTCAAAAGTAACTAATTCGGGAAGGTAAATGTGTACACACCTACTATTCAAAAAAACTTAAATTTTACTTCACATTGTTTGGTGAAATATATTTTTGAGGCAACGCAGTTGAGGAAAAGATCAAGATTTAAGAACAAGTTATTTTTAATTGACATAAAAAATTATATAAAATAAAGAAACACATAAATTCCAGAATTGATACTCAAATATACATTCGGCGTAAAATACAAAAGATGTAAAATACATTTTATTTTTAAATTTTTAAAAAATTTAGTTGACAAACATATATAAGTAATCTGTGTTTTTACCCTTTAAATAGTTCTTGGTTTTTTAAATCTGCTGAAAAAAATCTCTCAATTCAGCTGATTCTGGGACTTATTTAAAAACCTTTTTTATGTTTAGAATCGATTTTAAATTTTTTTTCAAATTTCTGTGAGAAAATACCAACACACAAATCCTTAAAAATTTATTTGTTGCGGGAAAACGATCAGTAATTTAAAAATATTTTTTTTTTTAAAGGGTGATTACTTGCAACTGATTTCTTGTTTATGAAATTTTCTTTTTTTTGTTTCAAAAAATAACTAAATATAATGTATGGTTTCCCAAAAAGTTTGATTTAAAAAAAAATTTAAAAAGTTTGAGTTTTTTTTAAGGTATCCGATACTTGGAATTTTTTTAAGTTTTCAAAAACCCCAAATTTTTCCCTTTTGTTTATTTATACACAATAATAAAAAAACATTTAGAAATAATATATGTACAAAAAAATTTGAAAAAACTTAAATTTTTAAAAAGAAATTTTAATAAAATTTTTGGGGATTTTTTTCCACAAACACTTTATTTTTTAAAATATTCATATTTTCAAAAAATTTTGCTGAAACACATTTTTAAAACATTTCTAGGGGATGACCTAAATGTTAAATTTTTTTTTTGAATCAAAAGTTAAAATCATAGCAACTGGGAAATTCAATCAAATTATGAAACTTCCAAAAAAAAATACAACTAAAAATAACTAAAAATTGTTCAATTTCTTTTTGTAGCCATCTTAGATAATACAATTAATAACATTTTGAAAATTTCATACAAATATCACTAAAGTTTTTAGTATCATGTTTGAAATATCAGAAATTTACAAAAATAGTTTTGAGAAAAATCATTTAAACTTAAAAAGCAATTTAAAAACAAAATATACAAGTATATTATAAAACTCTCCTGATTTATAATTAACACTTCCACTTTTTGGTATTTTGTTAAATTTTTCTTTTTTTGGGGCCCCCCCTTTTTTTTTCTGGTTGTTTTTTAAAAGGAAAATTTGTTTAAGTCACCATCAAAAGATGTAAAAATCTCTAACCCGCTCTATAATTCCAATTTATGCCAAATGCTTTCAAAATACCTAACAAAACAATAAAAAACTTTTTAAAAAAAGACTGCAATATGGGTACCCAAAGAAAAAGTTTTAGCTCGATAAAAGTTTTTAAACGTTTCCCCTAACGGTTTGATCATTTTTATTTGTCTTACCGTGAAGGCAATTTTATAATAACTGCTTATCACACTGCTTCATGCACATGTTAAACAATATTTGAAAATTTCCGAAAAACCTAACCTTTTTTCTGTTTTCGTTTTCGCTGATAGCCCCACCAGTTCTCAGCTTCAATCAAGCATGAACCAAAATGGTTCTCCCGTGGGGCAAGAGGAAAAATACCCCTATTGTACCAGCATAACTTTTCGTGATTGGTTTACTGACAACAGTTAAAATTTTTTAAAAACCCTTGATAAGTTTTCCCTTCTCACCCGGGGGTTTTTTTGGCCTTTTTTTAAAATTTTTTTGCCGACTACCAATCTTTTTTAAGTATCTTATGCACTCATATTTGATGACATTGTTGACCCAAAAACAAACCTTTAAAAAAAGGGTTCCTGGAATCACCATCACAATGAAAAATATTTTTTAAAATTTCGGGAAAACACACAAAATTTTCTAAAACCAAAACATTTTATTTTGGGAAATACGTTTGCAGGAACCCGCGATGACTATTATAAATTCTAAAAACTTTGCTAACATTTCCCAAAACTAAAATTTTCCCCGTGTTAATGTATTAAGTTTTTAAGAAACCCATTTAATGAATTTCCCTGTGTCTCTGCCGACACGGATATTCCACATTCTTCAACTGACATTTTTTGGAACATTTTTTAAACTCTTTTCTTCCAAACAGTGTCATTCATGGATTTTAGCGTTATTGAGCAGCCAAGACTTTTTTTCACAAAGTCTAAATGCTTTTGAATACCCAAACCCGTTCAGCTTAGCACATGCTTTTCACCAAGAATGTCATCTTTTAATCCCCACCTTACAAATAAGTTGCTTAAAACTTTTTTTTTTTCTTTTAGGAAAAGGACAATAAAAAATACACTTGGAGCATTTTAAAAATCACATTAGAAAGTAGTCAAACTATAATCTTCATGCATAAAATTGTTCTCAAAACAATTGAAAACACAAAGAAAAAAAACACTTCCCAATTTAAATAAAATATATTTCTATTACCTCTTTAAAGTTCCCTAAAACATTCTTTGTTCTTGAAAATGCCTTTACTTATTCCAGGTTTTGTTCATTACAAGTTTGAGCACATCCCCAAATCAAACTTCCACTGTTTTTTGAATCAGTCACCGCTAGTTGTTTTCAAAGGGTTTTTAATCCCTTTTTACCCGTTATAAGGATAAAAAAAAGCACAAAAAATTTTAGAAACAATTAAGATTTAAAAAATTTTACAATTAAAAGAAAATTCAGTTTTTGAAGAAATTTGGGGGGCAACATTCGTAAATTCAAATAAAAAAAAACATATGAGGTCAGAAGAAACAGATGTTGCCAATCGCAAAAATCCAATTTAAAAGGTTTTATGCCATCAATAAAAGTTTTAAAAAAAAGTCAAATTGTTTTTTAAAAATTTTAATGGGTTGAAATTGCAAAAATTATGGGGAAAAAGCATGTTGTGCCTTCCGGTTTCGTTTTATTTGGTTTTGATTTCACCGCTGTGATAATATTTTTAAAAAAAATGTAACTTTTTTTTTTTTTAATTATGCACAGACAAAACAAAGGCAGATTTAGAAAGATAATCGTTTGAATTCTAAAAATATCAAATAAAAAGAAAATGTGATTTTTGACCGAAAATGACGTTTTCAACGTAGTCGAATACCTTAAAACTTTCTCCTTAAACAATTTGGGAGTTCATTCCCTTTCTCCTTCGGAATGAATGATCGAAAAATTGCAACATACCTGTCAGTTAAAATTTATATCGGAGGTTAAATACAATTTTCAAAATGTATGAAAAAAAATGTAGAAGACTTAGATTTTAAAAGGGCGGAAAGAAACCTTCTGACTTCTTTTATTTCACCCCCAGGGAATACTTTCTTTCGTTAGGACGCAAAAGTCAGATATCTTTAAGCATACGTTTTGTTAAATGTTTCGGGCCACTTGTAAAAGTACTAGTCAAAAAATTGATTTGTTCTCGGGGCCATGATCTAATAGGTCTTTAAAACTCATTTTAGAAAATTTTTTGCTTTAGATTACTTGCCATTTTTCAGTGGGTATAGAATTTAAAAAAAAAAATAAAATTAAATTTAAGTTAAGAAATAAAAATTAAAAAAAAGATTAAAAATATAAAAAATAATTTTTTTTAGAGGGCGCACAGGCTTTTAAATTTTATCCAAAAAGGGGGCATTATTCAAACATATGATTTTTTTCGTTCAAATTTATATAAAAGGGGTAAAATTTCATAAATTAAAAAAGGGGTTGAAATAAACTTTTTTTATGTTTTTATTATTTTTTTTTTAACTTTCCCAAAAAAAGGCCTTTATCGGGCGTATAGAATTATTCCCCTAAGTGACTCTTTTAAATATATTAAAGTACATATTTCAACTGAAAATACAATATGTGATTATGCTTCCAGTGGGATCACAACATGTACATCAGAAACTGATTGAAAACTTTTCTAAATATACAAATTTCTCTTTGAAAGAGATACCACTTTTTTAAATACCTAAATATATATATATATAAGAAATATAAAATTATAAAAGAAATTGAAGAAAATCTCATCCCCCTTTAAATTTTGTTCAATTTGGAACGTATTGGGGGCAGGGGAAAATTGAACCAAAAGGTTACGTTTTATGTGTCTTGGAATTTGTATTAAATTTATTGCTTATGTTTATTTGTTAAACATTTTAATTTCTGGACTTATTTTGATGAAATGGTTGCTCGATCAATAAAGGGAAAAATGATTGTATGGAAAAAACCATTTTTTAAAATCCTCCTAAAAAATCGCAGTGTTTTGAAAGCATGATGAATCGCTTGAGGATTACATACCATCTTCTCACTGTTTATTATTTGTTTGACCACACTCTTTTAATTTAATGTTTTCTATACCGTAAGAAACATCATAAAAAAGATCTTGGATAGCTATGTAATTTACAAGAATGTAAGAATCAAAAGCAAATTTTTATATTGAGAAACATGGCGGTCGTTTAGTTAACATAAATTTCTGTACTGGTTTTATACTCAAAGTAGTTAACAGAGGTATTTCAGCATTTAATTATATAAAATTATTTGAATTGTATTAGATAATCCAATCCACGCTTATGAAGTACTGGTAAAGCTCAATTGCTATATCAAAAGTTTTTACAGAAAATGGAAAAGCATGCACAAATGTTCATTAAAAGCAAAGATAGAGTTTTATTGTAATTGGTTTTATAATACAAATTAGTTTTATAACAAATTTATTAAAAATTTTTTATAATTTACTGCAATATATATGCAGAAACTAACGAGTAAAAGTACTCTAAAATTTCAATAGAGTGCGAAAACGTATGGCGCATAAAATGCCTAACAGTACAATTCATACTTTAAATAGAATCTGGCTTAATAGATATTTTCTACCTACTCTCAAAGTGCTCTATGTCAGTATTATATCCACCAGGCAACATTAACAATTCATTGTTTGTCTTTGTGTAAAATAAAAAGAAGTATCGTTAACATTTATTAATACTCAAAAACTTATTTTAAATTCATAGCTCAATTAATAAGTCATGTATTGTCAATATCATTTATGCTTAAACATTTTTCTAAAAATGTGTTTTAAATATGTTTATAAAATTCACATTTTCGCCAAATAGTTTTAAAAAATACAGCAGGTGCTTGTTATTTTCATTTTACATCAATACCAACTAAATAAAGATCTGTTTAGATTTTAAGTTTTCCGTAACTTCTTTTCCTTTCTTAATATTTAACTTTATTAAAATTTGTAATTCAAAGTTGAAAATTTAAAACAAACAACTTTAATTAAGATTATGCTATAATCTATTACTGAAATAAAATAAAGATAGTAACAACTAAACACTGCATAATACAAAGATTTCAAGAAGTAACTGAATTCTGGAATGGTAATAGTTGTAAGCGACTTCCTCCTTAAGTCGCTTCCCCATTATTCTGCCTACCTAAAGATGTGGGAGGGAACAACGCATGACCAGAACTTCCCATGATAGATCTGATTTATTATTGTTCAATTGTACTAGTCAACCACAAAGTAAACTACAAAAGGAAGCCCTAGGAGTGATATCAAGAAAGCAACGACTCTGAGTGAATAAGCGCACTCAATCAGATCAGTTTAATCTTAATCAATCCTAACTTATCAATTCTTAATCAACTAATTTAGTATAGTAGCAAAATTCCTGTCCAACGTTGCGTAAAACAGCAATCTCATCTTAGTGGACGCTGCATCTGTGCGTTCCCGCTCTTTCTGCTTTCAAATACCAAACTCTCTGATATTATACACTCAACCAATTTGGTATATCAGGTTTCTTTCGTGAGAGGATTGCCGCACTGAAACGAATGCTACCGCCCAAAGATTCCCCCAAGAGGATTACGGTCGCAAAAGATCCAAAGCATTGCACACATACCTACTATCTGACCAACTCAAATTTTATTTTACGCGTTTGTGTGTGAAAATATAATTTTTGAGATTAAGCAGTTGATGGAAACATTTATAAATATTTTCATTCTTTTGTTTCAATATACAAATCCTAAAGTTGTGAGTGTATACAGATTAAAAAATAAGCATTAAATTTTAATAAGCGCTATTTGATTTTTTTCTTTTCCAAGACCATTAATAAGTGAAACCCTGACTCGACATACCATAGTCATTATTCTAGCCATGTGTCTTTCTTTTCCAGTTATTATTAAATAACAGTTTTCTATAATATAAACTTTCCGTAATCTTTATTAAAAGAATAATTTTATTACTATAAAAAATGTATAGATAAAATATAAATTCCTCAAATATTTTTTTTAATTAAACAAAACTGGGAATAATTTCCGCAAAAAATAAGACTTCAACTTGAAAACATAATTGAAAAACAACAAAACCAAGCAAATTTAACGCTGTTGTGAATTTCACTTTCATCCAATGTTTTTTGATTCATTTGAAGATTGTAATTATTAAGCATCATTATAAAAAAGCCTTGATCTATTTCTTAAGTTTATATTTTAATCCTGAACGCCAGGGGTTTCGAGTAAGTCCACAATAAGAATCTACAGTAGCAGAGCTCTGAAAAATCAAACTAATAAACATGGCTCCTAGATCAATCAAAACGTGGGCGGGCCGCAACTTAACGTATTGGCGGGCTACATGCGTCTCGTGTATTTGATACGTCTATTCTAAAGCAATAAGTACAAATTTTTGAAACCAAGGTTCCATAGGGTTTAAATTTAAAGCTGTACAAGTTAAAACTTCAAGCAAGTGGTGTCAGAAGAAGATTCTGGAAACAAGGATACATGCATTTTTCGTAATTTTAAAATTTTCTGAACTATTTTTGACATTTCACGATAAATTTAAATGAGTAATTGACTTTTTCAGCAAAACTTTTACATCTAAATAATGTGATTCCTGTGCTAAAGAGTTTTACGTTTTTAGTACATTTGGAAATACCTCTTGAGAAAACCTTACATTCCTTGCAACAGCGAAACGAATTCATACAATTTTGAATCTCCAGCTTCAGGGTACTATATTTTTTAAATCAAGGTTTACATAAAACATGTTTAAAATAGTGTCAGTGTCAAGTACAAACTTAAAGAGAGATAATGTATGTTTTTTCTCTTTTCTTCCTTCCTAAAAAGCCAAATTTTATTACAGACCTTTCATCAATGAGGGTACGCTCAAAACTCTCGGTAATGAATACGAAACGAATTCAAATAATCATCCTATACTTTCCATTCCAATACAGGAACTTTTAAGAGAACTGAGTTTCTTCAATAAATGTTACAAAATTGTTATCAATTTTCAAGAGCTTAAGAAATAAAACACATGCCTAAGATATGACATGTTTTTCCCAGCTTTTCGCTGGCGCGGCGCGTCCAAGTCCAAAGATCAACTGAAACCAGTAGGTAGCGCCAATAACGTGAGAGGGACAGGAAAATTTGCAAAAATTGGAGTATCGTTTTACAGTCAGGAGTCGGCAACCAGCCGCGTTACATGGCAATTTCTAGAAGTACACTACACCTCTCTACAAATAAAAATACTTTGTGGAAAGCTGATAATTGGAAGTCATAGCCTTTATAACGTGCCACAACCGTAATTACGTGGAAAGAAAATTTACTGACTTTCAAAAAATCTGTAGCTGCAACTCAACGGTACCCGATGTTTAAACTGAGGCTGTCATTTCTGGAGAGATTTAATGGTTTGAAGAGAAAATTGCATGTACTTTTCTTTTTTGCTTATAGAATATTTTGATAAATAATGTTTCAAGCAGTAAAGGTGTATAAAGCCATGAAAAACTTTGGATTTTTCTCAATATTCTTAAATCGCTAGGTTTCATTTTATTTTCAGTTTGAGAAATTAAATATTGTTGTAAAATGTTAACAAATGAAAATTCCATAAAAGTATAAGAAAAGGACAACAGTTTAACATCTTGTAATTTTCTATCCAGGAGTTTTTTTTTTTAATATTGATAGGGTTAAAAAGCTTTCTCTGTATTGACCATGTTATGCAATTTTAAATACATTTAATTCCATAGTTGCTTATTTAAATCAGCTTTAAACATGCATTAATTGAAAATTATCAAAGAAATGGTATTCATACCAATAATAAATTTGTATTTCATATTTTTTCATTAAAGCATTGTTGTTACATTTCCTAAATCCTTAATTCCATGGGAAGTAAGACGATTATATTTTTAATATATTTTTATTTAATTCCATTCAGTCCATCTTTCATTTATTAGACGACACACACAGAGGACATATTTACAGCACAAAGAACCATACGTACAATCTAGTATACCTCTCAGATGACGTGCAGCGCCATTTTTCTTTTTATATTTAATTTACAACAATAGTTGACAGAATTCTACATCTTTGAAGGTATGTGGTATTAAAAATTATTTTTATTACATAAATTTCCGTGTGTGTTTGTGTACAATTATCTAATATTCTCTCTCTGTACAATTTTAATCCAGGAATAGCTTCAGTACCTTAAAAATGTATTGAATGTGATAAGACTTTTTGTACAGCTTCGAACTTATTAACTGACATGCAAAATTGACAATGTAAATCAAGGAATAATGCGTAAAGTATGAATAAACAGATAATGTAGTATGTAGTGAAAACTTGTTGCTAAAAAAAAACTTGAGGATCATGTTAAATAGAATTGTTACATAATATTGTAAAAGAAAAGGGAACACTTATTTTTGAAGATTTCAAAGTATAAAAAGAAAGCATTGAAAAACAGACAAATTCCTATGTATGTTAAGTTAGTCATTTGAAGTAAATATTACAAAATGGGTGGAGCACCTACTTTATTGTCATCGAAAAGCATATTATTGGCAAAAGGTAATAAAAAGAGAAATATGAATATAGCTAAAAGCAAACTAGATGAATTGAAATTGTCCTTCTAAGATGAAAGTATATATATGAAGAATTTACAAAACCCATTTAGCTCAGTAGTCAGATTTGGGATGGATGACAATAAAGAAGAAAAAAGTTATAATAAGAAAACTGGAAAATAAAAATACTGATTGAAATATATCTCTTGGATGAAATTAGAAATTTGCTAGTGAAGATGTAAGTTGACTTATTTGAAAACGGAAATATTTATAAAATATAAAAATAGAATACATGATAAACTCTAATGGTATTTGTATTCAAAATGATATAATGAAGTAGCTGTAAAGTGTTTAAGCTACAATAAATTAGTGGATTTAAGCAAAAACTTAAAAACACGCTTTGCGGTTAATCGAACTAAAAGTAAAAATGATTCTTAAAAAGAAACAAATAGATTAATTTAAAGTGCCTGAATGTAATTGAGTAAAAGTGGAGTACTCGATATCAATTGTTATTATAATTTCTTACTATTTCTATTCCAAAATGCTGAGTTAGTATAAAAAAATGTTGTACAAAAACACTCACGCCTTACCTAAAATGATATTAATTTTCACGTTAATCATTTTATTCTTATATTAAGAATTATTATTATTTTTTTACTTTTAGTTCGGTTGACAAAAAGCGTGTTTTTTAGTTTTTAAACTATAATTTATTTTCCACTTTTTAGTTCCATCAACAGTAAAAACATGTAATTTTAATTTTTTAAACTATCATTTATTCACTAAAAAATTAATCTTAAATACTTCATTTTTTTTTTTAGAATCTGGAATATCCATTGGCATGCTATCAGTGAGTCGATATGGCCTGGTTTTCAAAACGTATGATCAACCAACTGAAGAAAATCTGAAAAAGCTGTTTGAAATATTTCATGTGAAAGATGGTGTTAAATCAATGATATTTTTCACTATGAAGAACTCAATATTCTCTCTAAAACTTACATTAATTCGATGACCTCTAAATCAATTCTCAGCTGTTTAAATAAAATGAAGTAATGAATATGTTTCATGACCATGAGATCCGACAAAACAGACTTTACATGCATGAGTCTTTTTTAAATTTTTATTTCACGTGAAAGATTCAGACAATTGTTTATGTTAAGTGATAAGAAATTGTTGACGTACATTTTGTCGCTTTTTAGGGTTGTAACTTAACTTTAAATCTAAAACAATATATGAAATAGTCGCCAAATCTGAAATGGTAGTAGTGTTCTATTCGCCAAATTTTCAAATCATTATTCGTGATGAGCCTGTTCAGGACAGTGGAACAAAATTGTAAAATTATTGTATTGTCATTGGTCCTTGACAAGTGTGCAAAATTTTGAGTTAATCTGACCTTTTAAAGTGAGTAAAACTCGAGTTGAAAGATTCTGTTACATACAAGTAAAACTCATAAGAGAGTTATAAACAGAAAATTTTCTCCTAAAGTTCTCTTTAAGGCCGAGAACATTTCAAATGAAGAAGGCAGATTTTCTGTAGGTAATAATGAATGCCTAGCAGAAAATACAAGTAAGATTTTAAGAAAATATGTTTATGCTGGAACTTCATATGGAATGAATGCATATAAATTCTGACGAAGCGACTTTATTAGTTTTGATGACCGTAGAGTGATTTCCAGCAGCATTCAATTTTAAGTACCAAGAAGATTCTTAGTACTACCACTTGCATTTGCAGCTATAAAGGAGCATACATGCATTTAAAAGTTTTGGTCACAGATGACACAAATGCTTGGAAGACAGTTTTGGTATTCATGAGCATGCACATGACATGGAATCGAAGTTGTAGATGTAGTATATCCAGGTAAATAATGAAGAAGGAAATCCAAATTGAAGAATACAAAATTGTTCGAAGTCTTCTAGTAGAAACAGATGAAACAGCGTTTGATTTAAGGTTAAAAGAAGAAATGAAGATATTTGATAAGAAGTATGATACGAAAGAATTTAATTTTGAACAGACGTACGTTAACGAACTGCAGAATGAACATATCGTCACATGAAGTGGTATGGAATAAATACAAATTAGCATATTAAAAATATGCACAGTACAATAAAGTATGTGTATCTGTAATGGAAAGATGTCATAAGTGACTTGATGAAGCATTATTTAATCTAATGAAATTTGAAAGAGTTAGAGTATCACACTGATTTATTTCATTGGAGACTTATTTTATTGGTATCATATCAAAAATGACTCAGCTGAGGAAAAGACATTAAGTTGGCGAAAATTTAACCAGCTTATGCATTCAAAAGAATAAAGAAGAATGATCAATTAGCTCTAAAAAAGGCAAGGAAATATATTATTACGAATTTTGTGTAATTAGTGTAAATAATTTGTATTTGAGTGTTTCATGCATTTATATTACTCTATGTTATGTTTATTGCATGTTAAAATTGTACCATTCACAAGCAATGCTGCCCTTACATTATAATTGCGATTGAATGAGAACTTGGCGAAATCTTGGCTTTAGAGCCAAGATGGCATCATTTTTGGCGACCAAGTTGGCGACCATTTCGGCGTCATTGGGGACCATGTTGGCGAGTTCAGAACCCTCTGGAATCTTCTAGAAGGTAGTGGATCTCTCCACTAATGTCTCGAGCGGCTATATTTCTGGAAGTTTCTGTTGCGCTTATAAATAAGATGCTCGCCGGGACGGCGGGGAGTCTGGATTAAACCAGCGAGTAGTGAGGATTGTTTTGACTAGCGATTAGCTCGGCTGTGCTTGTGAATAATCTTTACTTACGTGTATTTTCAAACACTGGTTATTGTGTTTGATTGCTGTTGAAGGTGTGAAGACCTTTGGATATTTACTCTGTGAATATTGCTGCTGAATCCTGTATTTAAAGGATTGGATTTTTGTTAATAAATTCCCATCGCTCTTGAAGAACTGTTTATTTTCTTTGTGATTGTTCTGCATAAAATCCACGAACCCTCGGATCTTATATTGTTATATATATTGATCAATATATTGTTAAAAAAATGTTACATGGTATAAAGAATACATTTCAAAGTGCAAGGAATGCAACCACAATTTGCATAACTGTACATGTAGATGCGTTGATAATGCAGTTCAGTGGAATAATTTGAACATATTCATTTCATTTGCAGCAACAATTTGACGGAAATCAATAGTGCTTTTCAAGGAAATGAAAAACTATCCATACATTCATGTATAACAGATGAAGAAGAAATTATTATTTTTGAGAAACCAAGAGTTTTGGAAAGTTAAGTCCATGAGGATGATATTAGGGCCAGACCTACATGGAAGGAAATTCCCAAAGAAGAATTTCAGAAAGAATGCATGCAACTAACTAATGAATAAATAAAGCATCCTCAAAACTTTACAATAGCATTTTAAGTTTTTTAACAAATGCTGTTAATTCCCTAAAGAAAATCAAGAAATTGTGTTAAGAAACTTGGATATGGAGCTGACAAATAAAAAAATAAATGCACAGAGACATGTTTAAAAAAGAAGACTACTAGGAAAACCTCAACTACATTGAGAAAACATTCACAACAAGAATGTCAACCAATCTTTTTTTAACATCAAAATCAGTATAAAAATTCAATTTTTTCGATTTTCCCATTTTCAATTTTAGGCAAAATGACAGGAAACTATGAAAAAGCAAGTAAGCTTAAATTTACTAAAAATAATTTTAGAATTTTCAAGTAAATGGGCAATAAATATTTTTTTTATTGTAGGTGTCCTTTGATCACAGTGCAATATTATAATGCAATGCTGATTAACTAGAAGGCGTTTAATAATTCTTAATGATTTATGCATATGTGCGATACACATATGTTCCTTTTCATTTAAGGTAGTTTTTAGTCATTCCAATGTAGGTTTCTGATTCACACAAGGAAGTATTAAAAAAAATTTTAATTCAATATATATATATATATATATATATATATATATATATATATATATATATATATATATAAATTTCCGGCAAATAAGTAATATATATTTTCCGTTTTATTGTAGAATTTAGATCCATATGCAGTGAAACTCCAGATTAACAATGTACTCGTAATAGTTGATTAATATAAAAAAGAACACATTTGAACTTTTGTTAATAAAAATACCCAAGTTACATACGTAAATTTAAAGTCTCAACTTTCATGAATAATAATGATATTGACAAACCTTTAAAAGTTAAGATTTCTTAACTGAAGAAACTCATATCTTGTTTGCAATTACTTACCCCATTTAAATAGTCCAGCCATGTTTAATTTTAAATGTTACAAGGAATTTACAAACAAAAGCTTCATCTTATTTTTTCAGAAGTTGATTTTGTTGCAGAAGTCATTTGATTCAGAAGTGATTTGAAATTTGAAATGGTATAACTAAAAGCAGTCTTAAATATAAATTATTCATAAAAAAAATTTCAGCTTATAAAAAATAATTTAAGTACACATTGTCTTTTAATGTATTGCTCTTTATTTCTAGAAAGGAAAATGTGTATGTTTTTTTTAAAATTAGAGAGAGAGATATATATTTCTAATTTAGATATTTTACTTAGAACTCTCACAAAAAAGAATTTAAATAAAATTTCAACAGTTATTCTAAATTCCTTTTTGTCTCAAACTCCAAGATAATTATCAAATAAGTTCGAGTTCAGTATTTTTCTGAATTATGTAAATATGTCAAATTAGATAGATGCATATATAAGACCTATTACAAAATGTAAACATAGTTCTACACAATGAAACATGGTTCTAT
>BMAV01013111.1:5090-51338 GCA_019973955.1 Trichonephila inaurata madagascariensis
TTTAGTTTTGAAAGAATTTCAGCCTACACCGCAAGAATGCTATAATGATTTTCGTAAAACTCAAAAATTAAATTCAGAGAGTTATGTTCAATTTGCGTCTAGGTTAAGTGCAACATTTGAGTATTACTGTCAGTTACGAAATGTTAATGATTTTAAATCAGTATGTGTGAATTAATTGTAGCGGATAAAATGATGAACACTATTGACAGAGAATTATCGGCTCATATTATTGTAAAACAAGGAGAAACATTTTTTAAACCCCACGATTTAGGGTGAGAATGTGATATTTATTTATCTGCTAAAGGTAAAATTAAAAGTGAGTCTAATACATTTTCCAGGTCCTTCACTGGAAATGAAAATAACCGATTTGTTTTCAATAAACAACAGAGATATAACAGCTCACGAACTCAGAGAGGAGTTTCGAGCGTATTTTTTTCTGAAATAAAGAGTGAAAAATGTGTGCTGTGTAAAAATGAAAGACATGCTTTGAAATTTTGCCCTCAGTTTAAAGGTTTTTCGATAAATGAAAGAGCAGATTTTGTTAAAAACAATAAAATATGCTTTAAATGTGTCTATCCCCAGAATGTTGTGTTAAACAGTGTCGCTCTAAAAATTGCATAATTTGTAAGAAGCCGCATAATAAATTGCTTCATTTTCAAAGAGAAATAAAAAGTATTCCGAATCCCCGTTCGCGGTCCTTGAAAAGAAACCACAAACGATATATCCTAATACTTCTGCCCCTCCTTTCATTCCTAGTTCAAATATAAGCAATCAAGAAATCGTGGCGACTACTTTTAGTCATAACAAAATTAAAAATTGCTTATTGAGCACTGCTCGCATATTAGTTAAGGATAAATATTCGAATTGGCATGAATGTAGGTGTTTGTTAGATGGAGGCAGTATGGTTTGTCTTATTACAAATGAGTGCGCCAATAAATTACAACTGATAAGTGAAAAGATTAATACTTTGATCTCATGTTTAAATGATGCCTCTATGATTGTTAACGGGTGCGTTAAAACGACAATTTCAAATAAAAATAATACATTCGTGAAGGATTTAAATATGTTAGTAGTTGTGAGTAAAAATGTGTTTGATCATAAATGTGACAGTGTTTGCACCATAAAATTGGTTATTGTGCTAGAGACCCTGGAGTCAACTGCTTAAAAGTGTTGAAGTTGATCCAAAAATATTTATATAAAATATTTGACATGTAAGATTTGTTGTAAGACATGTCCATTTGCACCGAGTCACAATTACGACTTTAGATGTGCCAAGCTAGAGAATCGTCATTATGTGCGATTCTAAGGCATGGAAAATCCAAGCGCAGTCGCGACATTTAAAAAAGATTTAACAAAGGTGAATATTTTTTCCGTGCAGTGTCACAAACAAAGATGTATCATCCATTTTTCTTTGCTGAGCAAACTGTGACAGGTAAATATTACCGGTCACAGTTGATATGTTGTAGTAGTAGTTGCCCCGCAACTCAGAGCTGACATCAGGCAAGTTGTCTTCCAAGAAGACGGGGTTCCTCTTTATTGGCACATCCCAGTTCGTTATTACCTAACGATGAATCTCTGCATCGATGAATTGAGTTTAATGGTGAGAATAACCAACCTTTGTTCCCCTGGCCTCCCTGATTTAACACCCTGCAACTTCTAGCGGAGGTACATTAAAGTCCTAGTTTACGTAACCCCTCCCTTACCGCAATCCTTAGTCGAGTTCAAAGAAAGCACCAGTGCTGCAGTGCAGATAATCAACAGGACTATGCTACAAAATGTATAGAATCAGCTCGATTATCGTCTGGACGAGTGTAGCGTCACCAAACGGGTGCATATTGAACATTTGAGGAGGGTGTATAAACTTAGTGATTTTGTGGGTCTTTTCATACATCTCTCACATGTGTGTACGTGTAATATTGTTGAAAATATGGCCTTTTCAAAATGAATGACCAATTATATTAACCCTGTACTTCACTGCAATAATTTCGACCTTTAAATTCCCATATTTTTAAGCAAGTTTTTACTTTTCTTTAAGATTTTACGGTTTTTAAAAGGTACGAGATGCAAGGCCAGTTCATTAACCCATTGATTACCTACTACAAGATATCTCGTAGTAAGCGTGTGAACCAAAACTGCCAGCTAAAAGACATCTTGTTGTGTGTCCATATTTACATATCCATTTGAGGTTGGAATATATTTCCATTTCAGGTAGGAATTATTAGAAGAGATGAATGAAGAAGTTATATAGAGCAGAAAACATATGAATTGCCAATTTTTATTATTAAAATTGCAACTTAGACGATTAGATTATAACATAATAATTAGATATATATGAATGTCTTCCAAAAATTAAAAGATATATTTTTGATGTTGTTGCTATATACATGATGAACTTTAAAGCAAGGATCGACGAAAAATTCTTGGTTGTTAGGACACAGTGTCTCCTTACGTTTTTTTGTTTTGTTTTGTACACATTCGACATGGTTTTATAGGCATCTTTTTTCTTCTGAGAGAGGAAGATGTTCTTATTTATGAAAATCAGCTCTTTCTGTATTATAGTTTCTGCTTTCTCCTCCATTGCCACCGTCGCCATCAAATAAATGCACATAACTGGTTCCTTAAATTGACGCATCCTCATGTTTTTATTCCCTCGATTTTTTTGGTTTTAGAGCTTGTATGCATTCTTCAGGAAGATTTCGATGTAGGGTAGAGCAATTTTCATGTACCAATGATGGTATTTCCTTAGGTCTGCCAATTATTACTTCATTTTTATTATTTTACAATAATTTATAACAACCATCACCTTATAGGTTTTTCCCAGTGAAAATCATTACTCCTCTGTATGAAAATCTTACATAGCATTACGTATCTGACTGTCGCCAGATCAAATTAGGTGGCGAGCTAGTAAAATTTAACAATAAGAAAAGAAAATCTTTTCACACGAAGATTTTTTTGAAAAAAAAAAATCCACTGCGAGATAAATCGCAAGTGGTACTCAACACAGGATTCTTAATCAGTGACGCCAGTTATGAGTTGTCTTGTAGTGTGTTTTTTAAATAAAAATTACTGCACCTGCCAGTACAGTATTATATCATTAACATAGTATTAGTATATTTTGTAAAATTTTATGTTGTCCTTGCACCCAGTACAAGGCGCTCTAAATTTGCCAGGCAGTGAATGGGTTAACAGTAACAAATGGTAGAGTGTGGAAACTCTAAATTTATGACTATAAATGTGCTGAAATTTGATATTCTTTTAACAGAAAATTTCAGAAGCACAAATTTGGGGTCTTGCGACAAATTGGTAAACTTTCAAATCACAATAACAATGTAAATTGGGAATTTTGATACTTAATAAAGATCAAAATCGTATATTTAATAATAATTATATATTTCTTAAGATAACTATTTTCTAAAAGCTTATTATGATAAACCGCTTTCTATTTCTTATTTATGAGCGGACTGAACACGTAATTTACGTGTTATGTCATTATAATCTAGTCAAGTATGCTTATTGTTTTAAATCTTAAATTGAGCACAAATATGTAAAAATTCTTACTTATATCAACAGTTAAACTGTAAGAAATTTTGATATTATCTAGCTATTTTTATAACTAAATGATTCGATTTCCAAACGAAAGAATTCCTGCAAATTGCCCTTTAATCGTTACATATAATTATGTGCCGAAATTTAATGATTTTCATGATCTGGCCAGTTATAAGATATTCAGTATTGGTAAAGTAAAGATTATATAGGCTATAATATATTATAACTCTATTATTTTAAGCATTGGTTCGGCTGAAAATCCCTAAAATTCCTTTTTATTCTAGAAGTAATTTGATGCTATCTGTCAACACTTAACTGACTTATTTTGAACGCACTTTTCGCTCTCGTCTGTAATGAAAACCAAAGCCTTATATCATTTAATAGAGATATGAATGGAAGTATTATTTTTGGTGTCATGCAAATACGTCGCAGATAATTAGAGTCGACATACAAAGCGGGAGGTCACAGAGATCTGTCTTGACAAGGACGCGAAACCCAATACTAGTAGAGTAGTAGGCTCATTTTTGCTATTCAAATGAAGGTTTGTTTTTTAATACGATTTAAGTATCATTTCGACCTTGAAGAGGGTAAAAAAATACACATATAAAAATAAAAAGAGCGCCGACGAACGCAATTGCGATGGGGTTTCTTATGAATTACAAGAAAACAAATATTTAGGGCACAGAATTCCGAGTTAATTAAATGTATTTGTATGGAAGGTTCCTTAATTTTCAACTGTAGCATATATTCTTATTATAATCATTTTACTGTTTAACAAAAACATTACTTCACATTAATTGTGTTGTTTTTCTCCGAGCTCAGCCCATAATTGAGGGCTGCGGTAGCCCAGTGGTCAAGGTATCAGATCATGGCAGGCATGTCATGAGTTCGAGCCCAGTACCACTAAAGACCCACCGTGTAGGGCAGCGATGCACGTTAAATCTGTCGAGAGCTGAAACATCCTCCCGTTGGTGTGGTAGTTAGGAGAGAGGGTTCCAGCTCAGGTGTCGTCCATGGGACTTAACCATGGTTCAAAATTATACGTGGTCCGTCGCCAAAAGCCTTCGTGTAGCTGAACAGTGCGACGTTAATATTCACTCACTCACCCGCCCATAATTGAACTCTTTTTCAATTACTACTATTAGATCACAATCTCTATATATTTATTTATATATTTATCTGGGTGGAATTTTCAATCGTTCATAAAATACATTTTAAAGCGCTCAATTGAGCTGAAATTTTATATACAGGTTTAGTTTGGATGACAATACAATAATATAAAAATAATTAATAAAAATTTTAATTGATTAAAACTAATTGTTTAAAGAATTACAAATACAACCACGTTGGTATCAATTTTGGCGACTTAGCGACCCTTTTGGCGACTTGTGTCAAAACTTGAAAAAGTTTTTTTCTCTCGTTTTAAAGTATTCAGTTGAAATGAAATTTATATACACGATTGTTTTGGATGACAATGGGATACTAATTAATAAAAATTAATGACCACTTACTGTTGCGATTCTGTCATATGTATATACATATTTATTTTAATTGTAACTATTTAATAGAAAGTAGCTAAAATAAAATTTTTCTTTGTTGATCTAAGTAGGAATTGACTTGAAATTTTTTTTATATATTACTTGTTTTATTTCTGTTCCATATATCGTAAAATCCGGCGTACAACAGGTACCTATACTTTCAAACTGCAATTTTTAATTATTAGGTATATTCGTGGTGTAACGCGCACCATCGTTTTTACGAAAAAATCTGAAATGTACGTGGGCCATGCTCTTATGTTTTGAAGTCATTTATTCTAGGTTTTATTCCCCCATACTTGAGAAAAAAAATAGTATACTACTAGAACTACAATCTTTCAAGTTCATAAGGAATGTCATTTCATTTAAATAAACAGTATTGTGCTCGATATATATATATATATATGTCTAATTTTTTTATGATCATCCTTTCCTTCATTTTTGAAGCTATCGTTTTCATACCCGGCGTATAACGTACAAGCGTAAATTTCGATCTTTTTTTCTTTTCTTTTTTTTTTGTTAAAAGTGTACGTTATATACCGGATTTTACGGTAGTTGCATTTAAAATGGCTTTATTCCAACTAAGTTTTTCTCGTTTTCAAACTACCTGATATCAGATTCTTAAGCAAACAATAACTGAAAACAAAATTGTTAGTTAACATTCCTACGTGAGATTGACTGAGTAATATTTTTAAGGAATTGGTTCTCCAGTTTAATTTCAGTTACCATTATCAAAAAAAAAAAAAAATAACGCTTTCATAAAAATCAATAAATATGAAGCTTGTTTATTTCAAAATTAGATGCAACAGTACACACGCATTCTGATGAACATTGTTGAAGTATTAGTTAAATAAATCCAAAATTAATACACGTAATATAATAAAAACCAGCCGTACAATATACTACGAAATGTGTATTATTCAGATGCGTATTATCAGATATTCCTAGAAAAATTTAAGGTATCCGAATACGTTCGGAATAATTTTTAGAAAAATAGCATACTTAAACTTTATAAATGTTTTTTTAGGGATAGATACCAAGAAATATACTGATATATTTAACTAACAATATTTAAAAGAACATTACCTAAATTTTACAAAATTCCCAATTATATATGAAATTTTAGCAATATTTTTGAAAATTTTCAGAGCAATTAGAGAAAAAGGTAATAAACTTGCATCAGAAAAAGTATTACTGAAAGAAATTAGATATATTTATCTTGAGAATATACTAAACTTTTAATGTTTTATAAAAATTTGAAAAATTTTCATTTGATCCAGTCAATATTTTAAGAAATGTGACATTCTTTATGAGACCATAATTTAAACAAAAAACCATAACTCAAAAACTATTAGTACAATAAGAAATGTTTTAGTGCATTCTCTAGAACATGATATAAATATAACAGGTTCAAAAAGTTTCATAGAAATGCATTAATAATATTTTGAGTTACCAGACTCGCCATGATAGATTTTGAATAGTTGAAATGCCCTCTTATGGCAGATTAAAGAACCACTTCCGTTTTTTCTATTTTTATAAAATTGATTGTAACTTGGCTTTTAGGCAACGTAGAAACAAAAAAGTATATTTTGTAAAAACAAATAAAAAGATAGCTCTATTCAATAAAATAAAAAAATAAATAAAAAATGTGTTTTAAACCGAATTATGTCATTTCAACGCGTTCGGATACCTTAAGATGATTCAGAAAAATTCCTTACACATTGAGTAAATAAAACCTCTGACAATATAAAGTTCGGTGAATTCAGAACGGCTGATCTGGCAACACCGGAAAAACAAAACACTTCGCATGCGTAGTGGCAGGGGTTGACCATCTGCCCCCTTTGTTCATTTGAGGCTCATTCTTGTTCCATGTAAGACTTGTCGTACAAAGTGCTTGTTTATATATTGGTTCTTAACTGAGAACAGGAAAGAGTGAATGAACAAAAGATCAATTTAAAGTTTTAAGGTATCCGACTACGTTCGGAACCGTGATTTTAAAAAAGCGTGTAAATGGTTACTTTTCATGATATTTAGTGTAATTGAGACTAGAATACATGTACAAAATTGTTTTAAGGAAACATTTTGACAAAAAAAAATATTTAAATACAATATTTCGGCAAAAAATTAACTTAGAATAACCTTTTTTCAAAATGTTTTCCTTTTGTGAAAAAATGCTTCTATTATTATAATATTTTGCCTGTACATAGCTCAGACCTCTGTACAGGGGTTCAACTAGAATTTTTGAAATATATAACTTAGAAGTGGGTTTATCCATATTTTACGACAACAAAGGGGAGCAATTTTAAGAAAAAAACGCAAATTTCAAAAATTCTAGTTGAGCCTCTGTAGAGAGGTCTGGGCTATATACAGGCAAAATATTATTATAATAGAAGCATTTTTCACAAAAGGAGAACATTTTGGAAAAAGATTATTCTAAGTTAATTTTTTGCCAAAATATTGTATTTAAATAATTCTTTTTTGTCAAAATGTCCTTAAGACAATTTTATACATGTATTCTAATCTAAGTGACACTCAATATCATGACAATTATCCATTTATGCGCTTTTTTAAAATCACGGTTCCAAACGTAGTCGGGATACCTTAAGCTTGGCAAGACAGTAAAAGAAACTTATGCGATGCTGGTACGTGTTTATGAAAATCAAGCAATATCCATGAAATGTGTGTACGAGTGGTTCGCCCGTTTTCGAAAACCAGAGAAAGTGTTTCTGACAACCCCCGTAGCGAAACATTGGCGACAGAAACATTGAGACTGTGAGGAAGTTAATCACTAAAGATCGTCAATTAACTGTGAGCAAGATAGCCGATGAACTTCAGATTAAACGTGAATTCGTGCTACAAATCGTTACCCAGAATTTACGAATGAGAAAAACGTGTTATCGATATTGACGATATTCTTAACATCCAACGAAACGTGACGAGGCTTTTGACCTCCATCCCAAATGAAGACTTTTTGCAAAGTTTCCTGGACATGTATTGCAGATCTCAGCTGTGTATAGTTATGAGAGTTGACTATTTCGAAGGACAGTGAGGTAACTTTCGTGAATATTTCATCTACGTTCATGTTGCAGGACTAATCACCAAACTTTATTGTCAGAGGTTGTATTATGGATGATATGATAATAAAAGCATTGGTGACAACATTTCTTTTTAAGTTTCTTTTGATTTAAAAGTAAAGAAAAGGTTTATTAAATATTATTAAAAAAAGAAAACGATTTATGTTCGAATCTACTAAATAATTTCAAACAATAGACATCAAAATTACTAATATACATTTATTAACAGCAATAAAATTCCATTGTTACACAACAAATACAATCTGCAAAGATGTTTTCAATGACACACATATACTAATCTACACGACAAATACAGTTGGCAATTACAACGAGTGATATGTAACGTATAATAGCAATAAATTTGTAGCATCAAATGAGCATTTAGAAATTCTATCAATGGAACAAGGATAAAAACATATTTAGCAAACTAGACAAAAGCACCAATGCTTTTAAAGATTGTCATTATAATGTAAAAAGGATTTATTAATGTATAATTAACTTTTGAAACCCTTTATGATACTAAAATTAAGAAACACTCAACAAAAAACTTATTAAATTAAAGATTTATAGATACAAAACTCAACTGATATTTATTTAGTAACATAATGATTAAATAATTTTGTATAATACACTTTTATCAAATGGTGACGAATTTATGATCAATATACAAATAAACATACACTTCAAAATTCTTTTACACAGTTCATTGCTACATTTTTATTTATATAGAGTATTTATAAATATCTTTTAATATATTTGTAAATTGTAAATTCACTCCCAAATGCTTATAAATGTTTTTCAGCAAATACAATTCTTGCCAGTGATATGTTTAAACAAATGCTAAAATTTTAGTTATTTTATCCAAATAATTACTGAGCAATTTAGTGTAGAAATGGTGTATTTGAACTACAACGTATAATATTCTTTCTTTCTAAAAATTGTTAAGAAAGAAAATAAGAAAAATCCATTATTGAGAGAGAATCCTATATAATTACATCATTTCTAAAAGTTACTCAACAGCCTTAGTGTTTTAATACACAAACAGAACAATATATTCAAGTTTTGATATTAATGCCCATACATGCATCGAGTAAAATAATGTATTTATTAAAGATCACAATCATTTGATAGTTAGTGTCTACAGTAATAAAATAATGTAAATCAAATATATGTTTCAAATATTATAAGCATTATATTACAAACTGTATGTTCATTTTCTAAATATTATGTCATACCATCATGCAGTTGATATGTTATTTGGAAAACTATTGTTTTAGTATATATCTATTAGTATATATATCTACAAGCAAAATCTGCATTCTACATTAATTACAAGCGAATAACTAATTTTTTCTCCCTTTTCGCAAAAAGTAACTATTTTAAAACTTTAACTTTTAAAAGTCTTACAATCAGAATCAAAACTGAATATGTGCACATTCAACGGAAAAAATTCATGAAATACACATTTATTTTAATTAGATTTATAATCACAACTATAAAAGCATCAATTAGTGTAATTCCACCTTTTAAACATGTTAACTATTTAATGTGTTAATAATTGTCCTATACACGCGCACTCACTGTTTAAATTCTTGATAACTCCAGGGAAAATGATTAAAAATATGTAGATACTTATTTATATTTTAAAAAGAAAACAATAAGATTCGATTTAAAAATTAATAGCACTCAATTAAATATGGAATAATAATAATTGTTACTTATACTCTTAGAACGCACTTTTTTTTATTTCGCTTGCAAAAAATTTTATTTGATGAACAACACATTTTGCTTCTTTAAAAGTTTCTTTTGAACTTTTTTCCTATTTTTTTTTCGTATCGTTTGATAAAATCTAATAATTTATCTATTATGTTAAATTCTCCTCAACTAGCTCAAAATAAATCGTTATATAATTTATTTTTTTTATATAATTCTATACACACACACAAAATTCGAAGGTGTATATTCAGTTTTAATTCTAATATGACGAAATGTTGCCAGCTAAATTGCTGCGCCGTTTGAATCTTTAACACAGGCATCGAGATATGTTGACACAGATATTTTACAATAACACACTTTTCCATCAAACATCAACTCTATTTGCACCATTTTAAAAGAAACATAACAGACAACACTTAATAAGAAAATATACATAATTATTTGGATGTTATAAACAACAGCATGTAACAATTGTTTGAAATGCTGAAAATACTCTTTAATATTGGTCTTTTATGTACACCATTTTTTTATTTGTAATATCAAGAAAAGTTAGTCAATATCTTTTTATCGTGCCTAATTAGTTTTCAAGTTTCCACGAAATTGTGATCACTTGTATCCACGGTTTTATGGCTTGTGAAGGTTTATATGATATAGCACACATTGATCACATATTTCATTTGTGTAATATCAAGAATTATTCATAAATTCATATTAATTTACAAATATAACTGTTGCTTGAGCACAAATAAAAACCGATAATTTGAATATATATTGTGTGCACTTACTTATGCTGAGTTAAAATTAATTTATATATAAAAGGAAAATTTGGAAGTTGATGCATAGTAGATTTCCTCAATTTAAATATCAGAAGTACAAACATTTTTTCTCTTTTTCTTTTTACTAAAACTCAATCCTTTCTAAGAGATGCGGAATATATTGCACTTTATTCCAGAAAACAACCTTTATGCCGAAAACATCAAAATGTAAAGAAAAGGGATTTATAAAAAAGGAAAATACAAAATAATGAAGACGAAATAATTTTCTTACTTGTTGAAAATAATTTATTTATGTATTTTTTTCATGTAAGTCAATCGCTTAGTGAGAAATAATTTTATAGCAGTCACAATAAAATGTAAAACTTAAATATCATAAATATCCAATTGAATAAAAAAATATGATTAAATCCTAGTACATCCCCCTGCTTTGGCGACAAAAATTTGATGCCTAATTGTTTTTAGGACTGGCAATTAATAGTTTATGACAATCCTATACAGACTTTTTTTTTTAAATTGTCTTTCAGACAACGGTAGACTTCGAAGTGTGTAATAGATATTTTTCTAGAATGACTGATATGGAATGATTTTTTCTATTTTTGAATGAAATCCGCAAGCAAGAAGTGATTAACTGATATATGTGAATGAATGTACGAAATTTGGAAAGAATATCCTTTTTTTAGAGAGAAATAGAGATCGTTATACTTTCATCAACCTAAGGCATACATTTTCTGTCTCTCCTTCCCCTTAGTTACATTTAAAAACTCCCTTTTTTCAATGTTTTTCGTCTCTTGACACCATTACAGAAGCCACTTTTTCTTCTCATATTTTTCGTCTCTGGCACCATTTTCAAAAACTTAATTTTTCCCTTGGCACCATTCGGGAAAAAAAAATTGCGCCAAAAAGACCAGAGGGATGTTCTAGAGCAAGGGTGTCTAACTCAAAGGCTAACTTGGGTCAAATAAACATGGTTTAACTTTAGTTGAGTTGCAAAGAAAATCAAAATTCATAGAAACATTGGTTTATTTTGAATAATACATTATAATAAACATATATCAAAGGACAAGAAAAATTTAGTACATAGGTCCTGACACTTGACATCTCTTCCCTACTGCTATCTTTTCTGCTTCGGGAGAAATTTTGATATTTTATTACATATTATTGTGTGCCAATATATTGACCTGGCCGCAAAAATGCCCGTTGTAGGCCACGGGTTTGAAACCCTTGTACTAGTTTTACCAAATATTTATAACACTGTCACACATTGTAATTAAATATAATTTATAAATTAAGTAAAATTTTAAATCTCATTTTCATTAAAAAAAATTTCTCTATTCGTCAACACAAAAATAAAAATTGGTTGGTTTTGGCTTTAATAAGGACAAAAATTTAAATCAAAGTGTGCGATTACTTTACTTTTATCAACTTCCACTTTTTCCTTTCTGTATAATCGGGGGCATTCTTCAGTAGTTGGGCAACCTATCTTTTTGATAAAATTATTCGCCGGAACATTGGAACTAATGGTCATCATAGCAAACCCTTTAACATCAGGGTGGGACTCGATGAGAGTCCTCAACATGACTTCAGCCACAGCTGGATCATCCGCGTACAATGGTCCAACTTGTCCAACATTGTGGCAGCTCCTTTTGATAGTGCCGAATCCCACACACTTACCATCCTTAAAAGCAACAAACGTTTTGCTGTCGAATTCTTTACAGTTGAGTTCAAGTGCGAGTTTCCTGTCGTATCCAATCAATGCAAGATCATATTCAAACATGGCAGGGAGATGTGAATCTTGAAAAGGGACAATCTCGACTCCATCAGGGACTTCATTGGACAAGGCTTCGTGATTTATGGGCTCCTCAGTTTCGTTGACCACACAGGCCCATTCTGTCTCAAGGATGGGAAAACCTCCCTTGTCACGATAAAGAAGTACCTTATCTGGTACGGCATTTATAACAACATTCATATTTTCGACATGCTTCATGCACTTATCCCATACCTGTAATAAAAAAATAATGCAATGAAAAGGGAACTCTAACGTCATTAAAGTACATTATTATAAATAAGTTTAATCGAGTTTATTATTATTAATAAAATTAAGAAAAACAGAAAAGTTAGTATTATTATTATTCTTAAATCTTATGGACTGATAATTTACAAATCATATATATATATATATAGTTTGATAAAATAAGATACTAAATGAAAAAGTTGTTTAACCTACAAGGCCAAAAAGAAAGAAATTAGAATTCAAGATACATAACAAATAAAGACACAGAAGAGTATTTGGACTAAAATGGAGACCTATTATGATTTCTAAAGCTCTCGTTGAATTAGGCCAGTGATTTAGGGTTAAGCCGCTGTATGGTACCAACCTTCCCCATACAGCATAAAGTTTTGACATAATAGGAAAAAAACAGATCCATGTTGAAAAGTTAAGTGCATTTCTAACACACGTGGATGATAAACCAGACAGTACAGTAAAATGAAATTATGAAAAGAGAACAAGAATATTTTTTTCATAAAGAGGAATGTTAAGAAAAAAATTCTATAGAAAAATTTAGGATAAAAACTTAAATGTAAAAATTCAAACCATAAAGAAATGTGAAGGCAAGCATCATAGAAAAAATACCGCGCTAAATGATGTATTAAAATAGAAGCGTTAACACAAGAAACAAAAAAAAGTGGCGCCACCTAGATAGTTATTTTGCAATTAAACTAAGCAAATAAGAGAGATATCCTAAAATTACACTAATCATAAGATATTTTAAATAAATTAATAATGTAAACTTAAAAATAGAGTTAATATAACCTAGAAATATATTTAAAAATGAATTTACTTGCATGTCTGTACTCCAAGCAATTACTGCAGAATTTTTTATTACATTGTTTTAATACACTATCAGTAAATAAATCATTGTTTCTTTTTATAAAATTTAGGATAATATTTCTAAATATTGATAGGTGTAGGTTGCTACACCAGAATGGCATTTTTATGATGTTAAAATCAAGAGTCTCTTTTATCAATATATATATATTTATATATACTTAAAGGAGTTAGGATTTAAAAGTTCCCCGACTGAGATCATAAAGTGAAAAATTCTTTTAGCAGAGTGACTACGATAACGTTTCTATATAACTACCTTCTTCCCTTTTCTAAAAGTGAGTTATCCTAAATGAAGTGTGGGGTGGCTAACCACACGGAGTCGTATTTCGTAAACGGATACATTTAGTAACCGGCGATTGAAAGAAATGATGTTTGTAGAGCAGAGAATGAATATCAAATTTTGTAGAGTGCTATGGAGACTTGTGAAATGTTGAAGCATATATACAGCAATGAAATATTAACGCAAACAAATGCTTTTGAGTGGCATCGACGTTTCAGGGAAGGTGTTGAAGACGATGAACACGCTGGACGTCCGCAGATTTCCCGCACCACTGAAAACATCGAAAGGTTTATGAGGCGGCACAGAAGAACAGGCCTCAAACAACGACAGGCTGAAAACGAAAAAAAAAAAAACTATTATGCCACCTCCTCCTTACTCCCCTGATTTCACTTCCGATTGCCCTGACTCCGAGAATATTTCCAGAACTGGCACGTCACTTTCAGAGTCGTTGATTCCAATCTGCAGATGAAATTAAAAGTGCATCGCGCAGGCTGAATTAAAGAACATAGCTAAAAATGGATTACTTAAATGTTTCGATGATCTTTGAAAGCGATGACAAAAATGTGTTTTCGCTCAAGGGTCTTATTTCAAAGGAGAATGTGTTTCAATAATTTAATTTGTAATATTTTTTAAGTTATAGGCTCAGTCCGGGAACTTTTGAATCCTAATTCGTAAACATATATATCTAAACACGTCAGCATTCTGGTGTGTTCCAGCGAGTAAACTAGTAAATTAGAAAGTTACGAAACACACACCAGAATGCTAATGTATCAGTTGAAAGGGACATAAAACATTTTTTATAGCTTTTCTTAGTCAGATACGTCATCTATGGAAACACTTCATGATTAATTTCGAAACAGGCGAAAATAAATCCCCTGGTTACCAAAGCACAATGCAGCACACCGTACATTTCTGTTGCCTTCCGTTCTTCTTTAACTGATTTTTCAAATCAACAATAATTTTTGAGACACCAGTTAGATAGGTAAAAAAAGTACTTGATTTTTAATATATACCTGTGTGTGTGTGTGTTTAACATGATATATATTACTTAATAATTGCATAATACAAAAAGGTATGAAAATTCAAAACCGTTTGTTAAAAGATATGGTACATAAAAAAAAATTTCCAGTTACCCAATAAAACCCCTTAGTTAACTACCAATAACAAAATTTCTAATTATGGCACGAATGAAATTACGAGGAATTTGAAAGAAAGAAAATTTCATTAAAGTTTAGAATGTTTCTAAATATTTCGTGCATCTATATCGGCCTATTGCACAAAAACCAGTTTCCGCGAAAATGTGTTTCACTAAATAAGACAGAATCTTTGATCTTTAGAGAAGTTGTGAACCAAAAACATCTCCACTAATCAACAGCTTACCAATACGTTATGACACGGACAAGTAAAGTCCTAACGTTGGCTTGGAGAAAAGCGTGTCTTTTATACTATTTGTCTAGTTAATTTAATTCTGTTATCTCTATTCCCTTATGGTGTTTTGTTTCGAATAACCGGCAATTATTTTAGAAATGTACAAAATTCAATCATGTATGAAATTAAAATGTAATATTATGAGAAAAACTGTTTTTCTTCGCTACGGTAAGCACAAATTAAGTAATCATAAGTCAGAGTTTCTCAAACTGTGGGGCGCGCCGCCTTTATTGGGCACGAAAACCCTATGTGAGGGGTGCGAGCATCTTGAAAATAAAAGCTTATTTTAAAAAATTGTTTATTTACTGAACGGAAGCCAAACAAAAAACATTAACATAATAAAAATAAAATACACATGTAAACTGATATAATATACTTAAAAATGTAACGGTACTGCTTAATGTAGTTGATAATTAATTTATCAATACTAAGTTTAGAACAAATTTAATAATTACTAGTCATTACCATAGGCTTGTGTCATATGCAACATTATATATAAAATGTAATACTTATCTTGATAACTTATAATTAAATAAATAATAATTAAAATTGAAGTCGTATTGTAGCTTTTTTTAGTGTCAAAGTATATTATTGAATTAAATACATTGTTATATATATTGTATGGGGGGGGCGCAATGAAAATTATGATTTAAGATTGAGTCGGGCTTGTTGAAAGTTTGAGAAGCACTGGCAAAAGTTTTATTTGAAACTAAATTCTGTCTAAATCAAATTTATAAAATCAACTTAAATCATTATAATATGAATCAGTTTTCTTCATAATCAAGTTTTTGAGAAATTTAGCGCTATCTTCAAAACCAAGCACATTGTGAAAAAATTATAATTTGAATCCAGAGGAAAAAAAACATGAAACCATTATAACTGAAGCTTTTACAAATTTTTCAAACATCATCAAAATCAATAAAATGAGAATTTCATCGAAATTTGAAAGAATAAAAACTTATAAATGTGTCTGAAGACAGAAAATTTATTTAAACTCTCATCACACACACGCATCATGTTAGTAAATATAAATGTTAGTTAAGCGAATTTTAAAAAGCACAAAAGTTCTTTGAAGAAGGTCATAAATATAATTTATATTTATGAATTCATAATAATAATTTGAGAAATAGTTACCATTTGCCTATTTAAAACATTAAATTTTACTCTTGCATACACTGAAATATTTAAAATGGAAGCTTAATCAATTGGATTATCGGCATCATTTTTTTTTATATTTCTGTTCATTATTTTTTTGAAAGAGAACATGTTAAACATAAAAAGAGTATGTATTGAAGATTGTTTTATGTATGTATTGTTTATTAAGATAAATGTATTAAGTTTATTTAAGATAAATACGTCAAATTGAATTTGCTTAATCCTTCGTCGTAACAAGTCATTGCATTCTTAGTTTAAGAGAATTGCTTGAAAGATAGCGTGTCTTTCTTGGTTGATATGGATTTTTTTTTAAATTGATGATACTGGATTATCATTAAAACGTATCGTTTTGAGAAATCTACTTGAACTTTCAATAATTAATTTTTTTACATCTCTAAAGGCCTTCTCTTTGGAGAAATTCGATGAAGAGGGAAAATAAATCATTTTTGTGTTAATTTATCATGTAATTACGATTAAAAGAAACATTTTTATTATATTTTTATCAACAGATGTACCTCTTAGTTTTTAAAACTAAAAAAAATGACTTTATAAGTATTTTAAAAAATACGGTGCTAATTTGATACAAGAGTGCTACGCACCAAGTTTTTTTATGTTCGCCAAGATGGGTGATAACATTACAATATAGTGACCTTGATATTTTTGTCCTATAATAATGTAGTTGCTATGGGGATAAAGTATATCAGAGTTAATTTTTATTGTTTTTTTCCCCATGAGGTAACCCTATTAATTTCAGACGATTTTAATTCGATTTCTTTAAAAATTTAATCATTTCCATTGCATTTGTTCTTCAAGCTTGTATTTTGTGTTATTTCTAAATATGGATATTTCTAATATCATTGGTGAATACCAGGATAATTTTAAAAGAATAAGTGCTGGGCTTTTAAATTATTAATTATTGTTATAAATCGCACGTTCCCAAATTATTTTACTTTTTATTAATGCATTTTTAAACGTTCCTTGTTCGATAAAATTCGTTGTAGGAACTCGTAGTTTTTGGAATATTGCGTTATGAGCACTTATTAATTGATGTTCATTATAAATTTTAATATATTATGTAATTATTTTATTTATAATGTAATATAAAACAATTATTTTATATAATAATTATTATATTATATTATTTATTTATCTTAATTATTTTTTATTTTATTTATTTATCATCATTATTATTATGTTATTTATAATTATTATTATTATACGGTATGATCACATTATTATATATAATAATTATAGTATATGGATATTACATATAATTACTATTAAATTATGTTAAATGATTATTTTATATAAAAATTACTATTATATTATATTACATAATATAATTCTTAGTAGACATAATTTTTATAACATTACATTGATACTTATTATTGACTGATATTGATAATTTTTAATATATTCCTATATTCTTCATTTGAAATATATTGCAAAACAGTTCTTTACAATTGTTTTCCAAACGATTTGTCAGCGTTAGGCCACCATCTTGGACTCCATGTAACTCGACAAGCATAACTCTTGGTGCAATTAAGGAATCGCGCCAAATAGTGCTTGACGCGTAGCACTTCTATATCAAATTAGTTCCAAAAATATATATCTAAATTAAAGTAAAATTGAAAAACCTCTTACCTCCTTTCCAATACCACATCCCCGGTACTTTTCACGGACGGCATAAACACCCACAAATGCTAAGTTTGGATGATGAATGACAGCGCAGCACACTGCTATTACTTCACCTAAAAAGAAGAACAAAAAATAAACGATTAGCACACATAATTTGCTTATGCATTAGGTATTCCTTTACTTTTCCTGAATCAAATAGGGAATCAATATAACCAAAGCTTTAAGAAAGCAAGTGAATTTTACACTTCTTTTTTGACCTCTTGCCTCTATTTTTTTTAATTGAATGAACTATTAAATTTAACACAATGAATTAAATTTTTTGTGGGATCATTCTTATTATTAATGGAAAAACAACTTAGAATCATTACCCATAAACATTCTAGTTAAAATGATGAAAAAAAATTATTACAGGCTAATTGATAGTAGAGCCATTCGAATAGGAAAACCACAAAATAGCAAAGGCGCGATCACCAAATCTCTCCCCAATAGAGCATGTATGCATTTTGATGATAAGGGTCTCCAACCATTTTACTGATCGTGTCAATCTAACTCGCTTATTTCAACATGCATGGTAAACAATCTCACAGAAGGACATCTGCTAACTCTACGATAATTATCGAGCAAAACAACAGATTGCGTTAAGGCAAGAAGGTGGATCAATGCATTATTGATTCTTTTTTAAGCTTTTGTAGCTGTATTTCTGGAATCAAACATTCATATTATATGATACTGTTAACTTAACTCAAATGCGTGGGCACTTCTTCCGCAAATTGTAAACAACAAAGGACGGGAATTAAAGCATTTAGCGACTGGCCCGAATAGGGATCTCCTCTCATCCAACGCATGCACTTCGAACCCAAAGGCAGATGTCGTCCATGTCACTTAACCATGGTTCAAAATTACGTGGTCCGTCGCCAAAAGCCCTCGTGTAGCTGAACAGTGCAACGTTAATATTCACTCACTCACTCGAACCCAAATGTGACCAGATCATATCGTTCTGCCCTAACCGTGTTAAGATTCACTCCGGGTCGACCTCCCCTCCCTCAATCAGTAGCTTCCACTGAAGTGGTGATCCATGAATTGAACACTAAATGGTAGTACGGCATTACAGGCTACTGGTTGGTTATGCATTAAGAAACTAATGATCCGCTAAGACAATTCCCAATAAAATCACGTCTAATGATTAAAACGGAAATGGAGCATGCATCAACTAAACTCACCATCTTAACAAGAGATGGCCTACATCGTCAACGCAAAAATGTCCAACGAAACATACACTTAACATTAAATGTATAACAATTGCAGTATTGGCTGGAAAAATAGCCTTCACGAAGTATTTCTCAGAAAGTTAATCAACAGCAAAAGCAATTCTCTTCTCTAGGAAGGGGTTTGCAGCGGACCCTTCTTCCACAAGTCCCTAACAAAGAAAAGACAGTAATAAAAGCCTTTAACGATTAGCCAGGACTTTTTTGTCCCAGTAGTCTAATGCATGCATGGTATAGCTACAGACCGGTAGGTTGGTGGTTTACAAATAAACACCCATGCAAAGGTCAACAGCTTGTCTCTCTCTCGTCGAACAAGTATACCACATCTACTAATTTTCGTCTCATTCGGTGCATTGCTTTTTTGCTTCATGGAGTGTTTCTTATAAACAAAAACAAAAAATGATTGATTTTTCTAACTGAAAAAATAAGTGTAATAAAATATTGTGTTTTCTATGATAGTTATATATACATAAATCAGAATGTATTAATCAGAAAGAACCTGACAAATTTGTATCCTATTCCTTGAACACTACCCTCTAAAAGTTCAGATAAAAAACCAGTTTTTATACTCATCGGTAAGAAAAGGAAACAATTATATTCACTACTATTTTTTAAATATATCAGAGAAAAATATAACTATTCCATTTTTTGCAATTTGTGTGGATTTTTTTTTATTCTTGTTGAATTCCTTTTGTTGGATCCAGGAACATTCCAGGATTTAAACTTTCGAAGAAAGTCCTTTACCTCGGTCCAAAACATAAGAGTCAAAATTGAATGGATGAATATTAGATTGTTACAAGTTAACACTACTGGATGTCTCAATGTGTAGCGTAGTATGGTTGGAGGAAGCAATTTTTGAATCCAATAATTTCACATCTAGAAGATACGTTCTATTCCAATTATGGCATTATGGTTCTATTATAACTTGTTGAGTAAGATCGCTTTCCACGTCTTTCATCCTGAAGGAGAAAGTATACTACGTTCTGTACCTTGTGCTACAACTACAATATATACTACTTCGTGGCTCAGATGTCTTCACAATCAAGAATTCTATGAAAAAGGATTTTTTGTGCGTAGAAAATCTCTTAGTCGATGACACTGATGTCTAGGTTAACTAAAACGGCTTATTCAATTCCTATGCTGATTTGAAGTGTACAAGGGACCCCAGATACTACTGACTAACTTTGCTGAAAGACAGAATTATAGAGAAGTTGAAATCATGATTTAGGCTGTAATTTTTCTGGTTGCGCAGCTGGATGCTTGTGCTATTAATGACGAAATCATCGTAATGGACAATACTGCACAACCTTATCTTATTTTACTTGTTGATATATTCTGAGGATCAAGAATTGGAGACACTGGCGTAGCTAGTTCTGAGTCAGCCCCGAATCAAAACTGCTTCGGGCCTTTCTTAGAGATCAAAGGGTTGTTATATATAGTGGTTCTGTAATTACTCATGTTTTGGCCCCTGTAGCTTGGGGGGTCCCGTAACATTGATACGGTGGTAACTACGCCCTTGTTTGGAGAAAATGAAAAAAAAAAAATGTATCTTTGAAACTACATCGACAGACTAGTGGCTGTTTTAAATCCACCTCTGAGGTCATGAAAGGAACTGGAACAAAGGTTTTTCCAAATAATATTGCTACCCTTTCCAATGTTTGACTATTTCATCAACGGTATGGAAAATTGATGTCCCCAATGCAATATAAATTGTTGACATGTTTCTTATTAAAACCCATTTACTTGCATTTTCTCTTAAAAATCTGTGAGCCACTTTTTATCAAGTGAGGGAGTGAATATTAACGTCGCACTGTTATGCTACACAAGGGCTTTTGGCGACGGACCTCGTAATTTTGAACCATGGTCAAGTGACGAGGATGACACGTGAGCTGGTGCCTCCTCTTCTCACTGCCACACCACACCAACAGAAGGACGTTTGAGCTCTCGACAGATTTAACGTGCATCGCCCCCTATACGGTGTGTCTTTAGTGGTACTGGGCTCGAACTCGCGTGACATACCAGCCACTATCCGATACCTTGACTACTAGGCTACTGCGCTTGCACGGCCACTCACTTTTTACCAAATAATGGATTTTCTCAAACATGCAATCCTTTATATATAAACCATTCCTGTTATTCAATACATAAAGTTCAATAAATAGATGCTTGAAGCAAAATTCTTATTTTTATATATATTTTTTCCCTTTAAAATTACCCAGAAGACAACAGAGTTCATCCAAACTTATTGTTTTGGGAGCCTTTCTTTGTAATGAGGTTGAATAATGCTATAATTTTAATTTTGACAGTTTAAAAAAAAACCCATCCTCTCAGGAAAAAAATTAATGTTTAAATTTCTTGAAAACCTTCAAAGGTATTGATTTTCCCTACAGATTCCCTACGTGTCAAGAAAACAGAATTATTTTTCCCTTTCTTATCTCAGTCAAAATGTAGTTTAATGTTGAGGTGAGGTAAATAAAAATCTCCGGGACGTTGCGCGCAATTTCCAATTCTCGGAAAATGTTACTCTATCGATTTGTCTTTTGCTTTGCGACTCCCCTGACAGATACCTTCTCCTCTTTCTCCGGGCTCTTCCCGTTTGCCTGGGATTTGCTTCACTGAACTCCGGATTTTCCTTAAATTGGCTGTTTTCTTCTGTGCGCAGAGTTATTTATTTAAAGGCTAGTAATATTTCTAGTGCGAATTCCCTAATCACGTAATATGAGTAGATCGTTCATTTCAGAATCGTTTTATTTATTTTATCTTATCGTTTTATTCAATCCCTTTTTATTTCGAATGTTTTATTAACATTAATTGAGGTATCCGACTACTTGCGACAACTTTTTCTTAAAAAAATGGAGATATGGGTGGTTTTTTGTGGTTTTTTTTTTTATTTTATTTTTATTTTTATATTTAGTACATTTTAAGAAAAATATACTAAAATTAAGAAGGGAAAAAGAAATTATATATTATTACTAAAAAGGAAAAAAAATGGATAAAAATTTATAAAAAATGACATGAACTCATTCTATACAAAACGTTTATGAACAAATTTTCAATTTTCACGTGCTGCTTTGCTATTTATTTTTGAAATGTGACCCTCATTATAATAGACATTTTAAATTTTTGCAAAAGCTAGATCGCTTAACCTTAGTTATTATAAGAAATTGCTTAAAAAACAGTGATTATATTCACATAAAGGACTGTAAATTTTGTAATAAAACAGTGATTGATAAATCTGAAAGTTAAAACACTTCTACTGTTATACACAACTTACACAAAAAATTTCAATTAATTATTTTCAAAACTTCTTGAGCAATTGCTGTCCCCATTTGATCATTTTCAAAGAAACACATTATGAGCAAAACGCATTTTAAAATATGACATCTTGATTAAAGTAGTGACATCTGTTTTTATACTAAAACACTTGTAGTTCTTGTTCTAGTGAATGGAAAATAATTAACTTGGTATTTTTATAAAGCTAATAAGTGGCTTATAAAATAAAATCGTAAAAAAAAATAAATTTGCCAATATTTAGCAAAATTTGCATTTTTAGGATAGTCGGATACTTTAATTAATAAATCTGTATATTTTAAAATAAGGCATACATTATATAATAATATTGTATCCTAAATTTACACACGAATATATAAAATCGTTATTTACTTTTACAATCCATTCTTCATCCCTCCCCCATTTGTGTCAAAAGAAAGAATTGTGAATTTTTTGGCATAAATTATATACATAAATATAAATATTTTTTCATCTTATGTACGCGCGCGCTTTAATATCTTACTTTAATGTATGCATTTTTATGTTTATTTTTGTGTGTGCTATTTCTATTAATTAGTACTTAACTTCCAGTAACTGCTGGTTTGAATGATGGTAGCTTATTTTTTGCCAGTTATTTATAAAAACAATTCCCCTCTGATACTGTGTGAAGAACGAGTTCACATAATTTTACTATACATTCATCAAATTTGGGCTCCCTAGAATCATGCCCCCCCCGCAGTGGGGGGGGGGAGGTGAGGGTATGTATGTTACGCCACTGGTGTGGAGAAGTATTTTTGAGTGGTTTAGAGTGGAACTTTAACAGGGAAAATAGTCATCAGCAACTGTATTGCCTAGTGTTTATTATAATTATTAAAGTAAACAAGTACTTTTGATAAACAAATTGACATTAAACACAACGAATGTAATATTCTTAAAATTTTATGTGACTCTGAAGATATGATCTAACTTATTTAAAAAAGTATATGCTTTTAATTTATTCTGGAAGTAAATATAGTAACCCTATTTTTAAGCTAAGCATTTTTTAGCTATAATAATAATGTAAGATAAAAACCAAAACAGTACTTCTGTAAATTGCTTTGATTCTGATTTACGTTGCTCTATACAGCAGCACGAGAACTATTGCTGCTATACTTCGTAATTTTGAAAAATGGTCAATTTATGACCCATGAACTGGTATCTATCTCTCTAAACTTCGACACACGCCAGTGAGAGAAACTCGACAACTTCACCACTAGCTCGCGACTATGACCACTTGGCCACATGACCACGACTATAACCACGAAAGCATTGAGAAGCTTAAAATATCTCATTCTCTAAGTGAAATTATTGCACAACAAAAAATTTTCAACACTAATTTGATTTTACTTGCATTTTTATTTAATTTGTGTAAAATTATTAAGTAAATTTTTCAAAAATCAGAAATTTATAGTTTTTAGTTAAACTATAATTTATAAGCAAACTATGATTTTTCCGCTTATAATTTAAAACCATTAATAATAATGCTTCAAAAAAGTTTTAAAAATACAGTAAGTTCCAAAAAAAAAATTCTTTTTGTTAAGTACAATGTTTTTTCTTGTACTATTCCTTCAGCCGATTTTCAGCCAAGTAATATATTTTTGAACTTAAATAGTTATTTTTCATTGTTCTATTGTTTATTTTTGTCCAAATTTTCATTTAATTATTGATTTTATAATCATGCATGTAATTTGGGACAATATTTTCAGCTGTATTCAATATAAAAGCATTTTCTTGTTTAAAACTTTATTACATTTTTCAGAAACGCCAAATTTTTGTTTAAATAGCAAATATTTATTGCTTGGGAAAGTAAACGTATTAAAGATTTCTAAATCTTAATATTTTTAAATGGTACAATACAATAATTTCATAAAATTGGAGCATAACTTTCAGAATAATTTTAATATATTAATTTACGCAATGTTTAGCGCACTCAACTTTATTTTAAAATAAATATAATCTGAGCGGAATTTTAAGTTGATTTTACTCAGAAAAAATTGATTTCTTATCGAAATATTGTTCAAATACTTGTAAGCACAGCTGATTATTTTTTCTAATTTCCTAAATAACACCAAAATCATAAATTTGATGGCGATTATAACAAAATTTTTGTAGAAAATATAAAAGAGAGAATTAAAATAATAGAAAGAAATGTTTAAATTTGGCTCACTCAAAAAATAATTTTAAGATTTGTGCTATACCAAAATTCTATTTTTTTTTTGAGTAATTATATATAAATAAATAAACACCGAGAGCTTCAATGCAATATGGAATATTGCATTAAAAAAAAGAAGAAAGAAGTTATTCAAATTTTCAAATTAAATATTTCGAAATAGTTTCCTTGTGGAAAATAGATTTTTGAAAATCACGATATCATGTTACCTAAAACACAGACAATAGAAATTGGCAAAGATAATTTAAACATGATTTATTTATTAGAACCTGATTTATTTATGTGTGTATTACGAACTTTTACGCCGCACTTCAGGTACTATACACGAGTTTGGCCTTGACAACAGGAAATCTTTCCCATCCAAATGGGATCGTTACTTTTTTTTACGACTTTTAAAGAATGAAATGAATTCTTCATTTTGTCGAATTCGTGTTCATGTTATTTTTTATAGCTCCCTATCACGCTTATATTTGACTTTTTTACATCTGTACGCTTCTATAGTGCGCACTAAACATTTCATGCGGTGTCATCATATATTAGAACAAAACATAAACAAAGGTAAAATTATTCATATAGAAATGTTTATCCATTGGCAAAAGCAGTGTCGTAACGGAGAACATTACGTCTCCCCTGCAAAGTCAGGATTTGTTCCCCAAGCCAGATCTTACAAAGGGTCAGTCAGGCTTTGGGCCCTTTAGAATCCTGCCCCCTCTCCGCGTTGTCGGGGCCTACGTGATACCACTGGGCAAAAGCATATTGCGTAAAAAATATATATTTTAGAAATATTTTTCTTTTATTTCTTGGTTTTAAAAAGTTATTTTAAAAAAATATTGATATATATAGGAAAACATTTTATTTATGAAATGTAAGAAATGAAATAAACTATTCGGTATATATTAATTATATTCTCCTTGGATTTGCCACTGGGCAAAAGCATATTGCGTAAAAAATATATTTTAGAAATATTTTCTTTTATTTCTTGGTTTTAAAAAGTTATATTTAAAAAAATATTGATATATAGGAAAACATTTTATTTATGAAATGTAAGAAACGAAATAAACTATTCGGTGTATATGAATTATATTCTCCTTGGAGCTACGTGAAATTTGTTAGAGAACATATTAATAAATCCGAGTTTCAAGACAGTACGCCAGTGCTTCTCAAACTTTCAATATTTGCGATCTAATGTTCAATCATAATTTTCATCGTCCCCCCCCTTTTTACAATAACAATGTATTAACTTCAATAATACTACACTTTGACGTTAAAGCTACAATACGACTTTAACCTCTTGGTGCCACTGTCGTATATACACGTCTTGCTCAGCCAAAACGTTAATTTCCCCGGATGTATATACACGTCTTTCCGAAGTACGATCTTTTCTACGCACTAATATCCATAAAATTATTCCGAAGGCTTTGGAATGCAATAAAAGGACCTTGACAGTGTTTGCAAAGCATTTACTTATTTAAGAGGATTTGCTTATTTACTCCTCCCCACCCAATACATCGCATACGCGGGCCTACGTAAGCGGAGGTATTCGGGAACGAATTGCGTAACTTTCAATCAGCGGTTAAGGGATTAATTATAAACAGTACAAATTATTAAGATAAGTGTTAATTTTTGTATACAATTTTATATATCACAAGGCCATGGGCTTAATGGCAGTTATTGTTCTGTCAGTAATTCCATGTTCTTATTCATAACTTAGTATTATTAAATTAATTATAAAATACATTGTGCAGTACTGATACATTTATAAGTGTATTATATCAGTGTAAATGTGTATTTTATTGTTTTATTATATCAGAATGTATTTTGTTTGTTTAATTTCAGTAAATTAACAATTTTTTTAAATAATTTTTTTTTTTTTTGATTTTTTAATATGCTCATGCCCTCTTCGTAGAGTCATCAAGCCCTTCATTTTGAGAAACGCTGCAGTACGCTAAATGCTTTGAAACTCTGTTTAACTTCATGTACATTAATCACGGCAGTCTTTGATGAAACCAGGCCACGCGTCATAGAGATACAACTTATATATATATAAACATTTCTTGGTACTTCGACTTACGACCTTTTATTTACGAACATTTTAAAATATGATAAATTATTCCAATTCCTTTTGGACTTCAAAATATGAATATATTCCTTAGAAATGTGTTTTAATATATTTTTTATGTAGGGAATTACAAATCACATGCCTAAAAAAAGTATAGTAAAATTTCCAAGTTCGGCTTATTTCTGGCAATGATATAAAGAATACATTGCATATGTAAATTTTTTAGAAAAACCTTAAGCATTCCTAATTAATTTACGAATAAAGACCAACAGTTGTGAAGTATTTCCCCATGGGTGATATCTCACTCCTAAGTTAACTTCGTGATCTAGAGGTGTGGGATTGAATGAAGAACCGGGCGTTGTCATGATCTTAAAATGTTTTTATTAAGATCTTAACTTAAACACTAACAATGATAATATTTATATTATAACTTAGCGGATCTGAGGTGAGAAAACACACAATACGTATTACCAAATAAGCCAGTGTTCTCAAACTGTGAAACGCGCCCCCCTAGGTGGCGCGATAACCCAATGAGGGGGGCGCGAGCATATCAAAAATAAAAGGTTAAAAAAATTAATTTACTGGAATTAAGCATAACAAAATACTTTCTGACATAATAAAAAAATACAGATTTACACTGATATGATTTATATACATCATCTGGCAAAATTACGTCATCAAAAATAAAAGATTCTCCTTCAAACGTTCATTAGCTATCTTTGATCCTACAACCAAGTTAAAAAAATATTTTGTTTGCTTTGCTGTAATCCCACGATGTGAGATTTTTTTTATAACGCGCTTCTTTTAACCTAAAATATTACTTTAGCTGACCTTCGAACTTACTGGTATGCTTATCTCCATCCCTTTTTTTCTAGGGAAGTTGTAAATAATATATTTCTGTTTCGCCTTTTTCCATGTGAAAGAGTTTATGATATATGGATAAGAGAGCATATTGAGCACTTTGAAGAACTATTTGGCCAAGATTTATTTCTATGAGTATTCGGAAAGATATAATGCATAATGAAAAACGATGAACACGATTCTTTTTTAGAACTAATATCCATGTTTTTATATTGAATACACTGAATTGAATGTTAGCGTAAAGTGTCATTTGTGTCCTTTATTAAAGTCACGCACATTTTAAACAATTTAGTTCAGTTTTATTGGATTTCTTCTCAAATTTTCGAAGACAAATTGAAAAGTCCTTGAAATAGGTAAGTATATTTTCTCTTAGTTAAATATTTACTGAAATTGTGATTTTTATTGTATATAGTAAAAATAATTATAAAAAAAGGATTGGCGTGAATCACTCCGCGGGAACAATAAAGTTAGTATATCGAGTGTACTTTTGATCCCGGGCTAAAACATTTTGAGGTTTTCTCGCCTTAAATATTAAAAATAACACAATTATTCTTTATTGGAATTTTACATTCTTTTTCATTATTTAACATTAATTCTGAATGATAATTCTGTGATGCTTAAAATTACAGTTCGTTCAAAACTTAATAATATGAGCATTCATTTCAAAAAATCATTTTACATTTTTATATACATTGTCATGCACTTGGTTTTACTCTCCTTTACAATTAAGCTATTATATCCAGAATAATGTATTATTTAAAAAAAAAAAACTCGAGTGAAGAGTGGGTACTTCAGCCAGTATAAGAACAAATTTAAAAATTATTAATGACTTCCCTGGGCTTGTCTTGCAGAGCAAAGTTTTTCAAAGAAAGGCTTAATATTAGAAATTGACACTCTGAGTTCTTTTTCTATATTTAGCTGAGATCTACATTTTGTCTTCAAAACAGCCACAACAGAAAATCCGGTTTCACAAAGGTAGAATGTTGAAAATGGTAATAGTATACGAAATGCCTTTGTTTTCAGTGCAGAAAATTCATCATCTACCTTTGCCCAAAATTCAAAGAGAACTTTTTTCAAAATTATCTTTTAACTATGTCACTGGATGTGAAATCTATGAAGATTTCTTCTTCGGCAGTTGAGAGCCCTTCTGAAGTATTGAGAAAAGAATCCCTAACACACTCGTAACTTGCTATCAAGTTGTCCTCAGCAAGAAAATACTTTTTAAAATTCCATGTCGACATGGCTAAATGATTTTCTATGGTTTTAAAAACAACTTCCGCATGTTGTTCTTGGAATTTGTAAGTTTTAACACATAGTAAGTACACATGTAAGTTTTACCCAGGAGTTTTTCAGTAATAGTAATAGTAAATCCAAAATTTAAGTATTCTTTAGAATATATCCTTGATTTAATTTTCGGAACCATACTCTTCTGTGTACGTGTTGATACTTTATTATCATCGAATGTTCTCTACGACTTAAAAATATATCTATTATTTTGTTTTAATCTACTGCCATAAATACTTAATTCTGTGATTTACAACTAGCGCGTAAATTATAAAATGTACATTCAAGACAGATTCGGTAGCTATAGAAATATCGAATCGACCAAAACTGAATGGAATTGTACCAGGTACATCTTTTTTACATGTTTTGCGCAGACGTCTGATAGGTTGTCCAGACTCACGCAAACGTTCGCCAGATGTGATTAATATGATAGAGAGCAACATAGACTAAATTATTTTTCTAATGATATATGTACCTTTAGAAATGGACGATGAAGGGAATAAATCTTTAATTAAATATCCTTTTGCAACCTGTTCTAATTTAAAAATTAGAGAAAGAAAAAAAAATAGCATATAATAATTATCCTATTACTTAAAAGTAACATATACAAAATTTAACACTTATCTTGTGAAGATGTACGGTTTATAATTAAGATCGCGTATTGTAGTTTTAGAGTCAAAGAGCATTATATATATATAGTATTGCATTCAATACATTATTATTGTATAGGGGGGCGCGATAAAAATTATGATTGAAAATTGGGTCGCCAGTTCTGAAAGTTTGAGAAGCTCTGAAATAAGCGCAATCTTAACCACTATATTTCACTTTCCCTTCTATTCCTAAAAAATCTCTGTTTTTATCACAGTTACTAATGGATAATAGAATTATCCTACCTTAATTTCTTGCTTAATCACAATCCTCTCGGATTCTCAATATCTATGGATTAACTCGCGTGGAATTGGATCCACCTTGACTTGATAGTTCTGTCACGGATAGCTTCACAATCAACGACGGCTTTCTTCTCTTCCTTCAGTTCACGCTCTTATACTAGACTAGCATAATCACTCCCCACAATAGGTCATACGCTTACGTTAAACTTCTGCTATTTAAAAGGTTTCTAATTTGCATGTTCACGTTTCGCTTCTGGATTTGGTTGGAAAGAATTTGCTTTTTTAGGCCCCAAAGAACCCAAGAAGAGATTTTAGTAGAAAACGCGATGAGCTCGTCGCACAGTAAAGACAAGATGATGCATGTTAATTAAGACAATATTTATATTAACGTTGCGTACAAGTTTAAAGTGGCATAACAATATAGCGTGTTATTATTTAATTCAATATTATATATTTTCATTCAGTACAAATTTTAAAATATCCGATGCCGAGACAAAATTTTTTATCTGAATTAAGATTTATTAAAAATATTTGAAAAGAAAAGAATAGAAGACCAGTTATAGGAATAAACATGAGTTTTTGCATTTTTGTATATTGCTATCTCAATGACAAAAATCAAAGAATAGGAGAAACCAAAAGCTGAAGCCGCCTGAAAGACGATATTAAAATGTTTGAAAATAAAAGTTTTATTTAGGAGTCCCTGTAAAAAAAGAGGCACACGCAAATCCAGTTTCAGAATCAATTTTGGATTTATCTGTATATAACTCACCAGTGTTAAAGATTTAAAAAAAATAATTCTATGGATAAGATTAATCCATAATATATTATGGGTTGTTCGCAAAATAATATCATTATCAACAGAGAAAATCTCAATAGTATTAGAAAGACAAAAATCCTTACATTTCCAGATCTAATTTTTTAAGATAGATTTTTCCTATTTTTCAATATATTTGTGGTATAATGACAATTATTTTTAAGGCATTCATTGATAAACGTTCGTATACCTTTCACCCAGACTCCCGTGACGTAAGCTATTACATTATCTAACCAAAAGTATCCGGACAGCCAGTGGACTTGGGGATTCCTGAGGCATACTTGTGTATATTGATATGATGTTAGTCCCCCTTTTTCATCGATAATAGCCTGCACACTTCTTTGGAGACTTTCCACCGGTTTTTGATAGATGGCCAAAAAAAAAAGACTTTCAGACGTCCATTACAGCTGAAGTGAGAGACAGCAGTGAGGATGGTTGATTTGGATGGCTACATAATCTACTTTCTAATTCATCTCGAATGTGATCTATGCATTTTAGATCGGAACTCTGAGGAGGTCAGTTCAGTTTTTGAACTTCCATTTCGTCAAACCATGGATGTGTCATTGGAGCAATTATTCTTCTGCTTCGAACATTTTGCCACAGAATTAGAAGGGCAACATTCTCCAGAATATCAACATACATCTCAGAGTTCATGCTTCAAAACAGAGGGACTACGGAATCCAAGCCAAAATATGAAAATCACCCCTACTCCATGATGCTGCCATCGCTAAACTTTACTGTCGGCGAAATGCAGTCACTTAAGAACTCGCTGGTATTTTCCAAACCCAGAAGTATCCATCAAACTGCCAAATTATAAAGCGAGATTCACCACTCCGAAGAATTTTCTTCCACATCTCCGCAGTCCAATGACGGTGAGCTTTACATCACTCCAAAGGACACTTCACATTTTGGAGAATGATGTCCGGATTGTGAGTGTCTGCACGACCATCAAGTTGCAGAATTTTTTATCTCTCGACAAACAATCTTGTTGCTAATTCTAAAGCTTGATGATTAAATTTCTCTTCAGTGATTAAATGTTTAATGATAAAATTGGGCTTTTATAAAAAAAATAAAACAACTTGTAAAATAAAAATAAGCGAGTCTTTAAAAATAGATATAAATATTGTACTTGTTTCACTTGTTCAAATTTCAAAAAATATCTACCAATCTATATTATCAACCGCGAATTTGATATCACTTTTACAGTTAATTCTGCATGAAATTGTTTCTGCGAGAATTTTAATAGTGGGATTAAATAATTAATTACATCATTAAAATTGATATTTTCATTGTATAAAAATTCTATGTAGTGCTTTGAATTTGAATTTGATTACGAATGTTAACCAAATAATAATCAAATATTAGATATCGTATTATTGTTTAATAACCAAAGTTTAAATTTGTTGATAAATATTCTTTAGATAATATTCAAATTGTGGGTAATAAACAAATCAGTTGGTACGACTTAATAAACGATGAATCTTTACTTGATTTTAGAAACAATAGAACTTTATTATTTTTGGGACATTATGAAAGTAAGTACTACTGAAGACTCGGTCCTCCCGTTGCTGTGGTGTGGTAGTTAGGAGAGGAAGGTGCAAGCTCTCTCTCTCACACACACACACACAGGTGTCGTCCTCGTCACTTGATCATGGTTCAAAATTACAAGGCCCGTCGCCAAAAGCCCTCGTGTAGCTTAACAATGCAACGCTAATATTCACTCACTCACTAGAAAGTAAGAAAATGATATACAGACATTCAAGGTTTCATATATCTATTTCGGATATTACAGAGTAAAATTTATTCACCTGCAGCATTTAAACTTTCTCTGTAGTTGGGGCATAAACGCAGCATCAGCGTCACATTTCAGATGTTTAAACATTAGAAATCACGTTTTTAGTTCACATATGTACTCATACTCTAAATTTCCTGTAATAATTTGTCAAGCGCTTATTCATAACAATTTACGTATTATTTACTCATGTAACTATTTTAAGTTTCTTATATTATGGTATACTAGAATTTTATGCATGTATATTATATATATATATATATATATATATATATATATATACATATATAATCCATAAATATATAGTCCATAAATATATACAAATAGCTATAAAACCTAAGTATAATTAGCCAAGATAGTATGAAGTATTAGCCATACTTGTACAAAAGCAAACTCCAAAGCAAACCAAGATTGTATATTTAAAGAAAGTTTTGGGGCTAGCCAACCTTCACATGTAGTTTACCTATACTCTGGGCCATAGGGAAAGGAAGGAATAATATTAGGGGAAATTTAAATATTACAAATAAAATACGCTAAACTATTAAAATATAACGATAAAATTATAGCCTACTACATTCGGAGTGATATATATATATATAAAGAGAGTGAGAGATAAGTGAGGGTATCTGTTTCACTGACACATTTCTTGGTGTTATTTTTGTTCTCAATTACTTATTATATTTAAAAATATTCACAGAAACTAGCCAAAAATATTAAAAAACAAATAGTTGTGCATCTAGCAATTAACAAATAACTGCGAAAGAAAAATATAGTTAAATAACTGCTTAAGAGATTGTTACTGTTACATTCTCAATTTTGACAAATTAGCATAAAACGAACATTTTTTTTTAAAAAAAAGAATGTGTGGTAATTTATTATAAACATATTTTCGCTTGTCCCTAAATTCAGAAATTTTGACTGATTAATTAATTTTGTCAAAAACATTTTTAAAAAAACTCCCTATAATATGAATTCGATTTTGAGATAATAACAGCATACAAAAATGAATTAAATTCTCGAATTCAAGGGCATTTCTGTACTACACGCTTATAAAAATATTTCGAAAAATATTAGAGACAGTGGAACATAAACACTAGGTATAAATCTTTCATCTTAACTCTTTGCTTACAGGTTACTGTAAAAACTTTATTAAATTACTCAATTAGGAGTTATTTTTAATAGGAAATAAATAAGTGGATTTTAACGCAAATCCAAATAGTTATAACGAAGTAAATTCATAAAAATACATGGGATTTTGTTTTAAAAAATGATATACATGTTGTAGATATATTACAGTTGCAATATCGCACACTTAAAAATAGTACATACCAAATGGTCTGTGTTGTTACATGCGAGCGGAAAAATAATGATTAATATGCTTTTATAGATATAATTATGTTTAACTGATCATTACACAAATTTCTTTATTTTAATTTTACTTTTTTATGCATATATATATATATATTTATTTTATTCATTTTACTCATTCTCATTTCTATTATTTGTGTGTGTGTGTCACTTTTTATATTTCATCAAGAATTCAAATACTAAATGAGCATTTATGCAATATACACACAACAAAATATTTTGAAAAATACTAGACACAATCTATTATAAACGTTTGGTGTAAATGCACGTTTTTAACGCAAATCCAAATAATTATAATGAAGAAAATTTATAAAAGTACATGCAATTTTGTTTTAAAAAATGATATACATGTAGTAGATTATTGTAATTGTAATATCTATTATTTAAAAGTAGTACATATACCAAAAGGTAACTACTACTTTTAACCAAGTGGAAAAAATATTAATTGGTCCTTTTAGACTTAATAATGCTTAATTTATCATTATATGATTTTTTTCTTTTAATTTTTTTTATAATATATAGTTTTTTTTTTATTTTACCCATCCTGATTATTATTAATCGTTATTTTTAATATTTGAACTCTTATTGAAATTATAAGTCAGAAACTATTCTTTACTTAAAACTATTTCCTCACAAATTAATTCTCGAATATTGTACAAAGCAAACACACCTACCTACAAGAAAATTTAACAGGAAATATTTTCCCCCTGATTTCTTCGTGAGAATTATACACAAGGAAATTAAAATCTAAAACATTAAAATGCATAGGAAAATATTCTACGTTCTTCCTGAAGCTGCGAGTCAATCTTACGGCGTAGTGAGTTTTCCAAAAAGCACTTACCCTTCATTGTCTTACGAACGGAACGACATTTTAATGAGGAAGCCATTACTGTCAATGCTAAGCTTTTTTCCCCATACTTAAGAGGGTGGACCTAACACAAAAGCGGTACTTGAGCAAACGTTGTCTTATTCTATTAAGCTGCGTGAAAGATTTTTTCCCCGCCTTACTGTATATTAGATCTTTTGTGTCCAGAACTTTCAAACTCACTCTCTACAAACCTGAAGTGATTTCAACATATCTATGAGCCACTGTGTGTGTGAAACTCTTCAATTCATAATTATTTTAATAAAATTATAATTTGTTTTAGGATATTTATAAAATGAGTTTAATATATAATTTAAATTTTATTTATCGCTGATTATAGATGAAATACCTAGCATTGGATGACACATGAATGTATTTACTGCAAGAATTTTGTGTTGCGCTGTTAAAATATATAAATTCCAGTTGTTAAAAATTTTTGCTCAAATTTTACTCATTAATCCTCATCAAAAATATGATAAAAGAACACATATGAAGGGTTTAAATGTAACGAGAGAGATATTAAATAACTATAACAATAATTTTCAAGTTGTTATTCATATTCTGATCTCCCAAAGTTTTAATATCAGGAAAAAAAATTTGTATTAAGACGAAATAATTAATTAATTAATTAATATTATAATTTTCATGATATTTAGTGTCACTTAGATTAGAATACATGTATAAAATTGTTTTAAGGACATTATGACAAAAAAATTATTTAAATACAATATTTTGGCAAAAAATGAACTTAGAATAACCTTTTTTCCAAATGTTCTCCTTTTGTAAAAAATGCTTCTATTGTATTAATATTTTGCCTGTATATAGCTCAGACCTCTGTTCAGAGGCTCAACTATGATTTTTGAAACATTCACATTATTTTCAGAGTTACAACCATTTGAAATAATTATCGGCGTATTTTCTTAAAATTTTTCCCCTCTGTTGTCGTAAAACATGGATAAACCGACTTCCAAGTTATGGGTTTCAAAAATTCTAGTTGAGCCTCTGTACAGAGATCTGAGCTATATACAGGCAAAATATTAATACAATAGCATTTTTTACAAAAGGAGAACATTTGGAAAAAAGGTTATTCTAAATTTAATTTTTTGCCAAAATATTGTACTTAAATAATTTTTTATTGTAATACTATTCTTAACCCAATTTTATATACATTGTCTAATTTAAGTTATGCTAAATATCATAAATATTATCCATTTACATGCTTTTGAAAAATCATGGTTCCGAACGTAGTCGGATACCTTAAAGAAATTCAAATTGATAGTCATTCATATATAGCCATATCAAAACATCAACACTGTAATAAAAATTAATTTGAAGGTTTCGAGACAAAAAATGGTGGCCTAGTAATTGTTTTAAAATTCAGAAAAAATTGACTTCATTTTCAGATGTATATTCTGTAGGATTTTTCATTGCAAAAAACCAGACAATACTTTCCAGTCGATAGGTAAATATTATTTGGACTTTATGTGATTTTTATTTCAGCTCACACATGAATCCACCATTGCGAAGCTGAAAGGTCTGTTTGGGAGAATGCCCAAGGAGACTGAACTCATCCTAAATATTTAGCGCTGCAAATACGCCCCCCCCCCCGAGTCTTTGTTGAGCAAAATTTGCATAGTTTCAAAATACAAAGGTATATAAAAGAAACGAAGCATATACCTATCAAGAAATTATGTATATACAAGGTAAGATTTAAAAAATATTATTTTCAAATCGGCTTACGAAGGTAAGATATTGTTAGGAATTTTGTGCAAATAGTGTAGAGTGTAGATAATTTGTATTTGGATGTGTAAAGCATTTATATTATACTCTACGTTATATATATTTTATGTTAAAATTGTAATATTTACAAGCAACGCCGTCCCTTACGTTATAATGGTGATTCAATGGGAACCTGGCAAGATCTTGGCGATAGAGCCAAATTGGCATCAAATTTAGAGACCAAGTTTGATGCCAATTTGGCGACATTGGCGACCATGTTAACGAGTTCGGGACCATCTGGATTCGTCTTGAAATTTTTGGAGAAATTCACTAATTTCACGCTTTATGACGCAAGTGGATATTTCTGAAAGTTTCCACCGGATCTATAAATAGAACGATGCTCGCCGAAACGAGTCAGTCTTGTTTCAATCAGCGATTAGTGAGTATTGTTTTGACTAGGGATTAGCTCGGTTGTGCTTGTGAATGGTCGCTTATATACGTGTATTTTAGACCTGTTAATTTTGTCTGAGTGTCGTTGAAGGTGTATAGACCTTCTGAGATTTATTCTGTGAATATTGCTGCTGCATCCTGTATTGAAAGAATTGGATTTCCGATAAAAAATTTTTATTGTTCTTGAAGAACTGTCTTGTTCTTGTGACTGTTTTGCATAAAATTCTCGAACCCCGATAAACGTAACAATATATAACAAGCCGCCCATCCGGTATAGTGGCTAGTGATGCTGACTGTGGTACTGTAGGGCCTGGGCTCGAATCCCGGAGAAGGCATGGATGTTTGTAAATGTATAGTGCCTTCGTGGCATGGGGGTACTCTAAATAGCCATCAAGCCGCAAGTTCTCTCGTAAGGTTGGTGGAAGAGGAAGAGAGATGGGAAGCCTCTGACCCAACCAGGATGTTCTCCTTCAAAACTGGGTTAGAACCGAGAAAAATCGCACTGTCACCTGCATGGTGCTCAAAACTACGGCTAACAACAGGCGTACACCTAGCCCCTTGCCACAATGAATGCCGATGGGTTGACCATGTCTTGTGGCCAGCCAACACCTTCCTCCTTTATATTAATAATACTGAGCAAAAACCTATTTAAAATAATGGATAGAATGTCTAAATCCATTACAATATAAAGGTAACTTACCTATAAAATTACACTAAAAATGCAGAGCCCGCAAATCTGAGTACAATAAATTAGTTACTGCCAGATTCTGGACCAAAATGCAAATTCAAGGCACGGAAATGGCAGAATTGTAGCACTTAACAAGAGTATGAAAATAATAGAAATAAAAATAAAAAAGAGAATTTACAAACTATCATAACTTTAGTGACACTAGAGTTATATATGAATTAAATAATAATAAGTAATTTTATCTAATATTAGAATATGGAGGTAACAATAATTAGGAAATATGTAAATTTATAGTAATAAACTATTATTATTCTAAGGAATTTTAATCCTTACTATTTAGAATATCTTTATTCAAATAACTATTAATAAAATTAACTGGGTATTTCTGAATTAAGCAATATTTAGTAAAATGTTTATAGTTATTTATTTTTTCTGATTTTTTTTGGAACTAGAAATTGATTGCGTTGTATATAATTAATAACAATATTTCTGAATATAGAAACATTTACATTACTCTCCCAATGAGGATCTTCTACAATATTGAAATTAAATTCTTCTCTTTTATCATAAATATTAGTAACTATAGCTTTAGCTTTTAATTTGATATGTATATCAAGAAAATTGGCTTCATTGTTGTCACTATTTGTCTGTATTAAATTTAGAAATTGTGGATAAAAATTAATTTTAGGTTTTAAATTGTCTTGCTTGCCAAAATTTATTGTCATTTATATAACGTAAAATGTAATATTCAGGATTATTAATGAAACTATTTTCAAAATAATGTAAGTATAAACTGGCAAGACAGTTGCTAGCTGGGCCACCTTGTGGCAAACCTTTTTAATCTGTTAATAATAGTTACCATTATAATATATATACAGTAGAACCTGTTTTTGTGCGGTCCTTTTTCATGTGAATTTATTTTTGTGCGACCACATAAAAAAAAAATTCTGCTGTATTTCGACGAATTGGGGGGCTTGCTATATGTAAGAATTAATGAAATTTTCGAATATTTTTTTTTTGTGCTGTTATTTTTATGCGGTTTTGATCAACCGCACAAAAACAAGTTCAACTGTAGTTATCTTTAAGTACAAACCTAAGTAGAGAGCCAAATCTATCATAATCAACATTTTTAAATAAATTATTTTTATGTAATTGTACAAGTATATTAATCATATCATCAATATTAATAGAGTTAAAAAGATCTTCAAAATCTAAACTATAGACTGAAGAAATCTTTTTATCCTTCATTTTTTCAATAAGTTCTTTACTATTTTTAAGTATGACTGTGAATTTAAGATTATTTATTGTATCTTGTAAATACTTCATGGAGAATATTGCCTGATTTTCTGATATATGTATTAAATTCATTAGTAATTGTCCTAAACTTGACTCGGTCTTTATGAAATTTAGGAGTAAGAAACATGTGTAGAAATTTAAAATTATTATTAATTTGTATTCTTAATTGTTTGTGAAAAGCCAAAATGCGATTATTTATTTCTCTATCAGAAACAGATGACTTAATAAAAGCTGTATTATTGTCAAAATATTTGTTGACCATTAAACTATAATAGTATTTACATATGAAGGCAAAATTTACTGGCACTTTATCAACATAAACTACCGGGTGTTTCAAAAGTCACGCACATCAACCTTTGTGGTTGAGTTTTAAAGACAGATGAATTATGTTAACAAACAGAACAAAGGACGAACAAAGGTTGAACGGCTGTCTTTATTGTCAGGTGTCAGACTTGGTAAAATAACAGTAAATGTTCAAAATGATGTCCGTTTTCCTGGACACACAATCAAACTCTTTTGGAAATGACATAATCATCGAAAAAATCAGCTAATACTTCCATACTGTCCCGTGATGTGTGATAAATTGCGCCGTCTTGCTGCAACCAAGCGTACCTTTCATCACTTTCAGCAAGGATATGAATTTTGTAATGATGTTTATGTAGACGCAAGGTTTTTTCAATAAACTTCTTTGTAAAGCGGCTCCACATCTGCCACTTTCGTTTTCATTATGAACGCTCTACCCGATCACTTCCTGTGTGCAACCGATCCTGTGTCACGTAACCGTTGTACTAAAAGTGTTACCATTGATGCATTTGGTGCTATTTCACCTGGATATTTCTGCTGAAATGCATTTATCACACGGCAATGAGATTTTATAGCGAAATAAAATTCCACGATAACTATACTTTGTTCTTGGAAAAAATTCATGCACCTTCCGTTGTGCTCAACTGACTACAACTGACAAGTATTTTGAAACTGCCTGATACGTTCAGAACTTCTTATGATAGGGTCCCTGTTGTCATCTAATGAAAGAAATCTTAACCAACCTTTCTGTTTTTTAAACAACAAGGATTACCATATGGATGTGCGTGACTTTTGAAACACTCGGTATAGTATATATATATATATAGTATATAAGTTTATAAGTCGGTATAGTATATAAGTTTATGTTAAATTATGCAAATTTCTTACATTTTAACAACTGCTAACAATAACAGACGGCAGACTGTGGGAAAAATTAAATACACTTGCTACTAGTTACTGGATGACAAATATCGTGTTTTAGTTTAGCTAGGAAATTACATAATGGTGGTCTTCTTTGCACAAAGACTAATACGACATGCCTGCTCATCAGAAATGTCAGTTTCTAGTGCTGGTAAAACAAAAACTAGACAGAGATCAGCAATGGGGTCGGATATCCTTTAGGGATGAGAGCGTGTTTAAACTGATTTTAGAAGCATACACCTCTAGAGAAAGCCTAAAAACCCGCAAAAAAGCTTCTAACATCATCGAAAGGGACTGTCTTGGAGGAGTGTGGAGCTCTTATTTGGAAAAATATCCTTCCTGGTACTTGTACTGGATTTCACATTTTACAAGAAGGAAAGTTAGGACGTCATTTTAGAGGTTCTGTCCGTCCAATATTCCTTGTGGCCGCGGTAGCCGAGTGGTATAGGTATCGGACCATGGCTTACCTTGTCACGACTTCGAGCCCAATACCACTAAAGACCCGCCGTGTAGGGCAGCGATGCACGTTAAATCTGTCGAGAGCTGAAACGTCCTCCGGTTGGTGTGGTAGTTAGGAGAGGGGTTTCCAGCTCAGTTGTCGTCCACGTCACTTGACCATGGTTCAAAATTACGTGGTCCGTCGCCAAAAGCCTCGTGTAGCTAAACTGTGCGACGTTAATAATAAATCAATCAATCAACCGTCCGATATTCCTCTTCATGAACGATTACGTGGCACATCCTAGTATAATGGCTGTCGAAGAATTGTTGAGAGAGGAAGATATTGAAGCATGGATGAAAGGAAGCATGCATGGAAAAGGGTTTTAAATCTAACTCCAATCGAATACGTTGAATACTCTATATAGAAAAGAGGCTATTCTCTAAAGCAACAATCTTGTTGGGATCAAATCTCAAGAGGAATGGGAAGCAATATCTCAATTACTGTTTGAAAACCTAGAATTTGGCTTCGACAGACGACGTAAATCCTGTACTCAGCAGCAGGACTGATAATATTTTCTACTAAAGCCGATGTTTTCTTGTCACTATGACGTTCCGGTCTTCTTTCCAATTTTGTTTGAAGTTAATTTTTTCAGTAGTTTCTATTTAGCCTTTCGATTTCTTTTTCTGGGACGTTTTATTTACTTTCCTCATGTTCTTACGTTCTGGGGACCATGCTGTATAATTTTCTTCGAAGAACGTAACATTGAAAAAACAGTCTCGTTTGTAATTCTTGCATATAAGTGTAGGAATTTACGAGTGTTTTATTTTAGAAATACAGTCGAACCTCTATATAACGAAGTCGCTAAATCCCGGAAAAAAGTACGTTATATGCAAAATTCGTTTTATAGAGGTTCATCTTTTAATATATATAAACTACATAAAACACATTTTAAACTCATAAACACTATATATTAAAAAAAGTAATTATTCAAACGTTTTTTTAAAATTACTATATGTTTATTTTATATATCTTATCCATCAAAAAAGAAAAACTGCAAGGAAAACAAGAAAAAAGAATGTCGAAAAATTCACTGTATTTTCAATATAAAGAAAATAATTTTATACTAAAATTAATAAATTTTATATAAAGACATTTTATAATTTAAAACATACAAGTAATATTAATTATACATTATTCTATAACTAGAACACGGGGACACGGGACAACTTAATTGAGGGTGAAAGAGGATATCGAAGATGTTTCTATTTAACTGGGCAATGGGGGTTAAAGGTTGCACTTCTTGGATGAACCGGCCAGAACTCTATTGCTTTCGGCGAGTTAGGATCTAATAAAACCTGTTCAAGATTTATGACCACCATAAAAAAGAGAGAATCACTTGAAATTTTTTCAGAAATACTTTTAAAAAATGGAGAACAAAAGTTGAATCACAAAAGAAAAAGTTTGTTATATAGAAAATGCACTTCGCTATAGAGAGGTTATTTTATGAAGAAAATCGTGAAATGTTCAAGTTCTCAGGAAAAAATTCGCAATATATAAGTTCGTTATATGGAGGTTCGACTATATACATATATTTTTTTCTATTACTTTTTTCTGTTAAAAAAACTGTAGAGAAAGAGTAAATAATAACTAAAATAAAATACTAAAATAATAGAAAGCAAGTAAATTAAATGACTCTTTCTCATATAAAACTTTCATTTGTTTAGAAACTTCATTCGCTATTTGATTACTTTTCAAATCCTGCTCCCATTCCCCATTATGCACAGTTATCGCTCCTTTTAGGCTTTCTGCATAATTACCAATTACCACCCTTCACAGAACTAGAATTCTTAATGGGTGTTCCAATCCGATGTTTACCAATACGTACATGTAATTACAATGGCCATTTTTAATTCTCTTACGCTAGAGGAAGCCAATTAAGATGGATTGCGAGGATGATAAGTCGGCGGTCGGGGCTTACATAAATGGTGATTAAAGCTCAATGGGCTTCCGGGGAATAATGGTGTAAAGCAGCGCTGATACTTTTATTTTTAGTTCCAGTAATTAGAAGTGGCAGACAATTAATGATGATAAATAGATAGAAAAAAATTAATGCGTGGGAGAATTGTATTTTAACAAGTTATCAACTGAAAGATTAAAAAAAAATTCTGAATTATTTTTGTCAACACAATGTTTTTCAATTCCTACTATTAGCTCACTCTCTCCCTATATTTATTTATTTATATATAAAAATCTTGTTTGAATTTTCAATCGTTAATAAAATACTTTCCATTCTTCCAATCAAGTTCAAATACATTTTTTAAACTTGTAGTGGATGTTACTTGATGTTCATACTGGTTTTTCAAATATTAAGTCATTAATTAAATTATTTCCCGGTTTTCGACGCCGACTTAGATTCGTCTCCACTGTTGTAACAATGTAACTATTAAAACAATGACCAACCACACTAGCCAAACCAGGTGTTAATTGTTAAAACAATCCAGACAAAGTATTAGTGTCAAAAAATCAGAAATAATAAATAACTAAACATTTTACTAAATATTGCTTAAATCAGGAATACCCAATTAATTTTATTAATAGTTATATGAATAAAGCTATCCGAAATAGTAAAGATTAAAAATTCTTAGATTATTAATAGTTTATTACTATAAATTTACATATTTCCTAATTATAGTTACCTCCATATTCTAATATTAGATAAAATTACTTATTATTATTTAATTCATATATACTTTAGTGTCACTAAAGTTGTGGTAATTTGTAACTCTCTTTTTAATTTTAATTTCTATTCATTTTAAACTTTTGTTAAGTGCTACATTTCAGCCATTCACACGCTTTGAATCTGCATTAGGGTCCAGAATCTGGCAATAACTTATTTATTGCTCTCAGATTTAACGCGGGCTCTGCATTTTTAAGTTCAATTTTTAGGTAAGTTACCTCTATCTTCTAATGGATTTAGATATTCTTATCCATTACTTTCAATAGGTTTTTGCTCAGTATTATTTACATAAAGGGGGAAAGTTGGTTGGCCAAAAAACATGTTCAACCCCACTTTTATATAAATTATTTTATATATTAGCTGTCCTAAGTCAGCAATGTTTTTAATACTGCAGCATCCTTTTCGTAATTTTTAATCTCGTTTGCTCATGTGTCCTTCATTGTGTGATTTTCTTATTGTCTATGTGTTTTTCGAATGTGATTGATGGATGTTTATCTCTTGTTTGTAGAGAATTAGACTATATATATATATATATCTTGTTGAAATTTTCAATCGTTAATAAAATATTTTCTATTCATCCATTCAAAGTGACTCAATGTTTTTCTCTGTATTGTGCCTCAATGTTCTGTTTGGGTAAGAGAATTCTTGAAAAAAAATAAATATAGAAGATTTATTAGAAATCTGCTTTAGAGAACTAAAACTTTAATACTGAATTAAATAAAATTATAGACAAACAAGCTTACGTGATATGAAAACACTTTTTAGTTCCTATTAAAAATAATTGTAATGATGAAAATTATTGATATGCAATACGAGACTTTTTCTGTTTCATGTGATAACATACATTTATAACTAAAAGTTAGGAAAGGAAAAGCCAAACCACGAAATTTGCATTTTAGATATCAGAATGTTTCATAGTGTTTTTTTCACCTCAGCAAAGCAATTTTAATTTAAAGCGACATTTAATTATTTGCATAAAATGCTGCAAAATTTTCTAAGCCAAAGAGTGTTTTGAAATTTACTAAATTTTTAAAGTGATGAACATCTTATACCTAGACACTCGCATACACATACCGTAAAATTCTGCGTATAGAGCGCACCCATACTTCGAAATTGAATTTTTTAATTTTTAGGTTGGGGCAAAAGTCATGGCAACTATTTTTTTCTTGAAAATACCAGTCCGGTCGGAAAATATGACATATACAGACGGAAAAACAAGGTGTTAACTACATATGTGGATTATGAATAGCACTGAAATATCGTAATACACTAATCTATTACGGTAGTATATACAGGGCAATATGGCCTTCACAGTGCAAAAGCATGACAATACAGTACACACCTTTTGATATGACTAACCTGGGCCTAAATACCCTCAATGTAGTCCCCTTCTACTATCACCGCACGCTACCAACGATGTGGGAGGCGCTGAATACCACCAGCCTCAGAATTTGCCGCACCATGTGTGAATCGGGTCACCTGTTGGCGCACAGAATTAGCAATGCTCTCTCGTGCTGCAAACCACCTACCACGTATTGGTTATTTAATTTTGGGAATGAGATTAAAATCACAGGGTCAGATCAAATTCCCTGTGACATTCCATCGCATTTCTCCCTCGGAGAACGGCTATTTTGATGTAAGCGGGCTGCTCAAAACGGGTTACTTCCATCTCACACGACACTCACCAACTGACTGATTTCACAGCCCTCGCTGCGCTACTACCAGTTATTACACAGCCATCTGTTGTTCTGAATACACACTATGGCTACAGAACTTCCACACGACACATATACGTTTGTGATCCGTTCACATATCTACAAGAAAAGAAATAGTTGTCCAACCCTCGTATATTTGCCGTATAACACGCACCCCCTTTTTTACGAAATAGCAAGACGTGTTCATGTACAATGCTGGTATGTTTTTAAGTGATATATTCGAGGTATTATCCTAGGATTTTGAAAAAAATAGTATACTTTTGGAATCAGAATTCTTTAATTTCATTAGGTACGTCATTTCTTTCAAATAAACAATATTCGATTTATGTAGAAGACTAATTTTTCTTATCCTTATTTCTTTTTTTTTTATTTTTAAAACTATCATTTTTCATACCCGGCGTATAACGCGCACCCGTAAATTTTAATCTTATTTTTTATGTTAAAAGTGCGTGTTGTACGCCTGTATTAAGGTAGTTGTTTAAATTGTTATTATTTCATTTTGTTCATTTTCTCATGCTGTTATCCTTTAAATGCAAGTAAATCAAAGTATAGATTGCGCATGCAATCCCTATTGTAATAGCATCATCAAAGAAATTTCACTGATCATTTTAATTTTTCCTAAATACCTTCTAATATGTAAATGCCAAATTATCTTGAATAAATATTGTTCCGTTGATCGGGGTTCGAGTAGTTTGTGCAAATCAGTCATAAAATACAAGACACATCTTTAAGAGCGATGAGAATTTACTATCGGAAATCCAATCCTTTAAATACAAGATTAAACAGCAATATTCGCAGAATAAATTTCAGAAGGTTTTCACACCTGCAACAATACTCAAACACAATTATCAATGTTTAAAATACACGTATGTAATTCACAAGCATAGCCGAGCTAATCGGTAATACTTGTAATAGGCACGTTTACTAATTGCTGTTTGAAACAAGACTGGCTGTTTCGGTGAGCACCGCTCTGTTTATAGACGCGGCGGAAACTTCCAGAAAGATAACCGCTCGTGTCATAGAGCGTGACATTAGTGGATTTTTCTACAAATTTCTAGAACAATCCAGAGGGTCCCGAACTCGCCAACATGGTCACCAAAGTCACCAAATTGTAACGTCGTGAGTAGTTAGCACACAAGAAAATTTGTCACAGCCTCATTTTAAAATCAAAGCAGTATTTATTTGCTTCATAGGTAACTAAAAAGTCCAATAAATATGCCAAGCCGGGAGGACCGTCTATTTCTCGGGAGTTCAATTCTTATTCCGAA
>BMAV01013111.1:51591-62979 GCA_019973955.1 Trichonephila inaurata madagascariensis
GGACCACATTCGTCTCCCATTTGTGCGGCAAACACAAACACATTCCTCGTCTGTCTGGAATCTAAGGGCGCTATAATTCTCATCCAACTTCTGAAACTCCTATTCATCACACCACCTGGGCCTTATAGCCCCATTCTCTAGGCACCGACTTTCATACAGGCTTCGCCTATACGTCAACCTATTGTCACCGGCACTCTTTAGTTATTGTAAATTCCAGACTCGATGTCTGCGTTTGTCCGAGGCCAGACAATAAACAATGACCCCATGGCCACGTGCTCTTGTAACCTAACGTCTGTTTGAAGCCATAAAACTTCGCTTGAATAGATGGGTGAGGTTCACCCCAATCGAAGACGTCACAAAATTGTCGGCCAACTTGGTCACCAAATACGATGCCAACTTGGCTCTATCGCCAAGATCTCGCCATGTTCCCATTGAATCGCCATTATAACGTAAGGGACGGCATTGCTTGTGAATATTACAATTTTAACATAAAATAAATATAATTTACAGTAATATAAATGCATTACACATTCAAATACAAATTTTTTACTCAACAGTTTTTGAAGAAAAAAATCTTATTTGACAATAATTTGATTTTTCAGAGACCATACAACTCTTTATGCTCCTCCCTATCGAAGCTTTCACCATATGCAATGCTTTAAGGGATGTTACAGATAATAGCATTAAAATATGAAATCAGACGATAATTTATTAGTATCATTAATATATAATTTTTAATACCTAATGCAATTATATGTTTTTAAAGTTCCATTCAAAAAAGGAAAAAAAAAAGCACGCAGAGAGAAGACACTAAGGCAAACAAATTCACCATATGCGAGGAAATTTATTTACAGTGAATAGAAACATCAGAAACAATTCAAACTAAGGTAAGAATAATATACGAATATTTTAGAAAAACTGTGTTCAAAATTTGTTATAAATCTCCTTGAAAATGGGTTAGTGTATCCAAGCCAAATGTCCAAAACATACGTTATTCTCTTCTTACTCTTCTTAACAACAGTTTATTTTATAAGAAATTTTTTTGCTGATAATATTACTACGCAGCTTTCAAAATTCGTTAGTAGCAATATGCAGGTATCCTGATCGAAAAGAAACTTTTCCCACGAAACAGTTCCAAGAATTCACTTGTTCCGAATAGTACTTGAAAATCATTGAAGTTTTCCAGAAGCAGCTAAACCAGTAGACAAATATTGAATACATTCTAGTAGATAAATGTGTAAGTGAGTCCAGAAGTGATGATGGACATTGATGTTTTAAAGGTGCAAGAGAATTAAAGCCATCGTATAGATGAATATTGTAAAATATTGTTTTGTGGTAAACGAAGATTTTACTGAGAAGCCGGCTTAACTGTAATGTTCAACGCCTTGCACAATTCATAAACAGCAGTTGACTGTACCACTGGTATCGGTTTGTGCGGCTTCCGAAAAACGGTTGTTCTGATGAGATGTGGGTCGTAATTTGCGGGAAGATCCAGAGCCTGACATATCTTCCACACAGAGAATGATCCTACGACAGGGACAACAGTCGTTTGATTTACACCTGTGTGGAGTTCGAGGCAAGGCTGTTGTTCCTGGTAGTAGAACAAACTTGGCCTCGCATATCTTCCAGACAATGAAACAGTGAACGATAGGAATGAGTTCATCTACAATAGCCACAAGTTAAGCATCAAGAGTAGTGTGAGGTACGATTCCATTAAAGGATTGAATCGGGGAGCAATGTTCGATAAGCTCCAACATTAATTGAAAAATCAAGATCTCCAGAAAAAGGGGAGATCATTTTTTAAATCAATGTCAAAGCACATTGAAAGAGTTATAAAAATACCTTCAAGAACATAGGGATGATCATTTCAAAAATAGTTGGTTGAATTTTACAAATTTCTCAGAAGAAAACAGTTAGTAAAGCACAATAAAGCATCAAATATAACGTTTGAAACAATAAATGATTTAAAGGTAAAGTTGCTATATAGCACTTTATTTTCTTTGTGGAACTGCGAATGAGTGTTGTGTTTCTAGACATTGTTATGTGCTTTAAATATCTTGGTCAACAATGTAAATAGAGCCCAACAAACAATTCGCTATTTTAAAACAACAGAAGAAAAAGTATTATCATTATTCTTTTGAGATATCCGATGGTTAAAAGTATAAGAAAGTCCTTATAAAAATAATATATATATAAAAAAATTAAGTCAATTCCAACTTAGATCAACAAAGAAATATTTTATTTTAGCTACTTTTTATTAAATAGTTACAATTAAAATATAAAAACATGTATATACATAGGACAGAACCACAACATTAAGTGGTAATTAATTTTTATTAATTATCATTAAAGTATCGTATTGTCATCCAAAACCATCGTGTATATAAAACTTCAGTTCAACTGAATGCTTTAAAACGTGAGATAAACTATATTTAAAAGTTTTGAACCAAGTCGCTAAAAATGAAACCAACGTGGCTGTATCTGTAATTCCTTAAATAATTAGTTTCAGTCAATTAATTTTAATTAATTATAATTAAATTATCGTATTTTAACTCAAAACAATAGTGTATATAAAATTTCAACTCAAATGAGCGCCTTAAAATGTGAGAAAACAGCCTTTTCAAGTTTTGACACGTCGCCAAAAGGGTCACTAAGTCGCCAAAAATGATGCCAACGTAGCTGTATTTGTAATTCTTTGAATAATTAGTTTTAATCAATTAATTTTTATTAATTATAAGTAAATTACTGTATTGTCATCCAAAATAATGTACATAAAATTTCAGCTCAATTGAGCGCTTTAAAATGTATTTTAGTAACGATTGAAAATTCCACTGAGATAAATAAATATATAGAAAGTGTGAACTAATATTTTAGAGAGGAATTGAAAAAAATAAATAAAAAAATTTAAAAATGAGTTAATTGTAAACAAAAATTACTTCTAATTTTAGAATTAAACTGCGAAATAAAGACTTTAAAGATCTCAGTTATAAAATGAAATTATCTTGTTTCTTGTTATCTTGTTATTTAAAAATGAAATAAATAAAATTATAGATGCATATTTTATACAATGGGCATCGAGGATCTATAAATTTCTAAGTTCTGCGTTAAATTTGGGAAATATGAATATGTCGTTTGGACAGAATTATCTTTCGCTGATTAAGAAAACACTTTTTTAAGTCGATATTTTTTCAAAATTTAATACAAAGAATTGTTATGTATATTCATAGAGTATCAGAAATACTTTTCTGAAACTTTTTAAGTTTCGCAAATAGTGATATTTTAAACTATAATTATAAAAAATATTGAAAAACACCCATGAATTATTTCATTACACAAAAGAATTAAATTTTTTAAAGTATTTGAGCTTTCAAACAAAGAATGAAGCTCATTTGTTCAGTACAAAAATTTTTTTATCTTGGGAAAAGAAAAAAAAATCAACAATACAATCTGTTGGAAAGTCCCACCGCTCAAAAATGATATTAAGAAACAGAAAAATTGTCTGATTTGAGTAATTTTTGCTTCCAGCGATAAATAATTGCTTTAGTAATTCTTGAGAAAATACATTTTTTTTTCAAAAATTTTAGCTAATTCTTGTTTTTTTTATCGTCCAGGGTAGAGATAAATAATTTAATTAAAAAATAGGTAAAAAACGTGTTTCTTGTTAATTTTAAGTTTTAAAAGATGCAACGAAATATAATCTTACCTGGACCGCAAATGTGATGTGAAAAAAAAATTCTAGAAATGATACAAAAAAATAAAAAATTTGCTAATATTAAGTTTTTCCAGCAACTGATTAGTTTTCTTTTTTCAAAAAATTATGATATAAAATATAGTTAATTATTTTACTCCTTTCGTAAATACTGCATTTGTAGCTGAAAAGTATTATAAATGTTTGAAATTAACTTCCCGTAAAAACCGGTGTGTTACGTGCACTTACACTTAAGGTAAATAAAATTAAATTATTTAGACTTTAGTACCAGAGTAAATCTCCTCATACAGTGAGCTAGTCAATAAATAAATAATTTAGTTATTTATTTGTGTTTGTGATCCTTATTGGTGTTTTTATAATGATCTCTGCTCGTTTATTCATACGACAGGAGAAAACGTTGTAAGTGCGGAATCCTCAGAGATAGCTAGTCAGACTATTAGGGTTTTGTTACACACATTGAATGTTTGTAAAATATTTTTAGGAGTTAATGTGGAAAGAAATCAATAAAACCAGCAGTTTATTCACGGGACAAAAAAAATTAAATCAATTTGCAGTTAGTTTGCAAAAAAGAAAATGAACACATTTTACTGACATTTTTTTATATTTTTAATTAGATGTCAATTTTCTTTGCTTTTAATTCTCGAGGACAAAGAGAAAAAAACAGAAACATTTACATTCAAAGAATTTGTTTTCCCTACAGATATAGTTCTTTTTCTTTTTTGTTGATATTATTACATGTAAAATTCAGTAATTGAATGGAGCATTGAATAATTCTCAAGCAACAGAAAAATTAAATGGACAAAGGTTACAAAGACAAAAATGAATTCTTGCAGAAAAATATTAATATGTCTTAGCACAATTCAGAAAACACTTTGTTGCACGCATTTAAATGGTACTAAAGTTATAAAAAATATTTTGTAACTATAATACCTGAATCTTTTCTGACAAATTCGGTAAAAACAACAAAATAAGAATATTCATAGAATTTCCAATCATATGTTGCAAAAAAATGCTGTCTATCAGCTTCTAGTTGCTAAGTATCTCTCATGTAATAATTCTTGGAAGATTCTTCCGTCTGTGAGAAATGAGGAAAGAATTACCAATTCTGTTCGAAAATAAAACTATATGTGAAGTTACGTAACATTAATTTAACAATCTTTTGATCTTATTCTCGATTTTGTTTTGATTCAAATTTTGTTTGAATCAGGCTGAACAATTAGCGTTTAATATTTTTTATAGTTTTTATATAAATTGTAACTTTTCAATATTAATTCTAATATTTTGTAAATGTACATCATTATGTAATGATACTTTTATTGTTGTACAATACAGCCATTCTAGAATTCATAATTTTGTTTCATAGTGTATATTTGTTTTCCAAAATTTCAAAAGAAAGAAATAAAAGTACTGAATATGAATTCTACCTTTGATCTAAATACATATTCTGCGTTGCTATAATTTTAAAAGAAACTCGTTTTTTATCTCGTTTACTCGTTTTATTTTAAAATTGTGAAATTTGTATTGTTTTCAAACATATGTAAATTTTATGAATCTTTTGATTTTTTAACACTGCAATCTAGTAAACATAATGAAATCATTATTTAATGAATGTATGATAAAATCTTTAGTTTTAATGTCAAAGTGTTGTGCCATTTGATGATAACATTTACTGTTGAGTTTCTGAGATTGGATTTGATTGTTAGTTATACTCAATTTTGTAAATATGTTTATTACGTTCCGTTAATTCTACTTCTTGCTTTACATCCACACGCATTTCCTAATTTGCTTATGTAAATGCACATATTTTTTTTTTGAAGAACAAAAAGTGTTCTTAGAAGTGTTCGGGAATTAGATTTATGTTTTGAATTGCCTTACTTTTTAACAACGATTATCACCAAGCATTGACTCGGTTATTATACCAATTTAACTTAGAGTACATCAAATTAGAATTCGAACATAATTTATATGATTTTTTTGATTCAAGCAATATAATTTTAAATTTGATTTAAAATAAAATTTAATGATCAGTTTTATTTTTAATTTCTGGGTAATTTTTTCAATAAATTAAATTTTAAATCTAATCTACAATAAAATTTAGTAAAATTAATGACAGTTTATTAAAGTTATTTTTGTTGAGATCTTAATTTTTTAGTAAAAAAAAAAGAAATGTTCCAATACTCATTTCTCAATTATGTTAACATGACTTCTAAAGAGAATTCAGAAACAACATTGCTATACAGATTATGGCAAGATTTACAAGTTTATTGTCTAATGTTGAAAATTCTTAAAGACTGTCTCATTTTTTTTTACTTTAAAATCTAAACATTCTTCGAAGGCCTCATAACACGATGTGCCTCCAAGTTTAAATAATTTCAATGCCCTTTTTAATTACAGAAACAGAAGCAAGAAAGTATTCTAAATAAAATGCACAGGTAAAAATTCCTAATATTTTTCAGCTGTAGTTCCTATTGTTTTCAGCTATTTAAAGTACAACTAGTGTACTTTAAATTTATTTAGAATAATTTATTATAAGACTCGCCATTTTTCAAGGAAAATGATACTATGCTCAGTGAAAAATATTGGTTTGCAAACCAAAATTGACTTAAAAGAAACTTAGTGATACGACTGCTCAAGAAACGATTAGGTTCTTTCATATTTTTGCTTAATAAACTGTACATATTTTACATCTCGATATATGATTTCTTAATAAAAAGAAATTACTTCTTAGATTACAAATAAGTAAAATTTTCAAAGAAAAAAGGGACATGATAAAAAGTTTCTAAGAACTCAGTACAAGCCCTCCTTTATGGTAAAGCCATCATCAGATCAGTTATCGGTTATTTTTATTTTGTTAGGAAATAAATTAAGCACATTGCTAAGTATTCTTGAAACAAAAAATGAACAAGCTCTTCGAATACATTAGTGAATACTAATTATATTTAAATATTTAAAAATGTAATTCAGTATCAACATTTGATGGAAAAGTAATGCAGTAAAGCAGGTCCACGAATTTTTAGAGAGAAAGCTAAGGTTTCAGAAATTATATATTTGTTATAATGAGATGGATGGGCTCTACCATCCATCAGTGTACGAGAGTTAGAAGGAATATTAGCTATAGTCAAAACAATTACAATTTATTTACAAGTCTGAACAACGTATCAAATCTCAACAACCCAAGTTAGGAAATGCACCTTTAAATAAATATGGGAGCAAAAGCTAGGAAGATGATATAATTAATATTTTAATTGTAAATTGAATCACTTACTCTTGGAACGTCTTAGCCGTACGCATTCCAAATAATCAAAGTTACGTTCTAAGTTAATCTACTTAAAGCCGACACTGATCCAATTTAAATATCTAATTGACAAATCGTCAATTTCAAATATTAAGCAAATAATCTACGGAGCACTCTTGCTTAGCTTTCTATTATTTTACGTTAATCACTAACTGCTGTCATTTAGCTCCTAACCTCTCTCTCTCGAACCTGACAGTTAATGTTTAAATATAAGTCTTGATTTACATAAGTCACGTTTTCTTCTTCGGGTGAAAGTTTTCAATAGAATAATATTTAAAGAAACCGTTTTTCCCCAAGAGGATTAGTATGAAGTACGAGAATAGACCCATTACAGTAATTATTAACAAATTTTGCAATCCTTTAGATTTTTTTTTTTAAAGATTATTTGCTAACTTGGATAGATTACTTAATGCTTACGAAAGACGAGACAATTATGTTCTATAAACAAAATGTAGAAATTCCTTATAAATATTGATAATTTAGCATAAAACATTTACATTTACCTACACTCTTCACTCAAATGGTCAAGTTTATCATCGGTATGAAGGATGTACAAACTTATCAAATTGAAAGAAGTATCTGATTCAAATGAAATTCTTATATTAATATTCTATTGATTTAATTTATGTTTTTTCTTTTCAAATTTATCTTTGTTGAATAGTAATTACACGGTTTAAGGTAGGTGTTTTCCTTTTAACTAAAAAATTATATGTGTGCTTAAGTAATGATATCTTTTGGCTTGGGCCCCCCCCCCCTTTCCTGATCTCCAAATTTACACTTTTTGTAGTTTTTAAAAAAACTTTTATCAACTTAATTTTGACTTCCTCACCTGAAAACAAATTATGTTTACTAATTTTAATAGTAAAATTTTTTTCATCTCAAATATATATTAACTTTCGCTGGGAAATTAGAAAATTCAGTACAGTCATCTAAAAATATCCGATGTGAGATTAGAGCCTGACAGGGATAACTGTTCTATACAATTTATCCTCAACGACCTAAATTTAATCATAGTTGTTATATTGCCCAAATGAATTTAATACATCATCAATATAAATTATTTAAGTGCAAATAGCTACTCATTATATAACAAATACAGAATTTTTAAGGAGTTCAATGACGAATCAATATGAATTATACCCCATCCCAGAATAGAATATTTTTTCAGTATCATTATATCATCTTTATTCATTTAAATCATTCTAAGAATTTTCCAAGACAGCAATAAACAAAACGCTATAACATCCTATGACATAAATCTTCCAAAATAGAACACAATATTTAAAAAAAAGATTTAAAAAAAATATACTTCCTGTAGCATTATCATTTTAATAGTCATATCAACTGTGTCGCCTTGAGTTACACAAATAAATAAATAAAAACCCGTTTGGGACCGGAAATTAGAAGATAGAGTACTCACAGGAAACGCCACATGTTATTTAAGTATTGCATTTATCATAATTACAGCATAGTAAGTTTGTTTTCTTTTTGCTTTTTATTTGTTTACTACTATTTTCAATCCATTTATTACTAAAGAATTATTTCATGTTCGCCACCATCAAATTTGTTATCTTGCAAAAAACAAGTAATATAAATTTTTTCTCTTTAAGTCAATTCCCACTTCGATCAACAAAGAAAAGTTTTATTTTAGCTACTTTTTATTAAATAGTTACAATTAATATAAATATGTATATACATATGACAGAATCATAACATTAAGTGGTAATTAATTTTTATTAATTATCATTAAAGTATCGTATTTTTATCCAAAACAATCATGTATATAAAATTTCAATTCAATTGATCACTTTAAAATGCATTTTATTAACGATTGAAAATTCCGTGAAGATAAATAAATATATAGAGAGTGCGATCTAATAGTAGGAATTGAAAGAGAGAGAGAGATAGAAGGATGTGAGCTTTACATTTAACAGTAGAATTTAATTCGAATTTTAAATTTAGTTTTTTTAATTATTTAAATTAATTATATAGTAGTGCGACATAGCCATCCTGTGATGACTATGTCGTTCCGGTTCCGCGTAAGCTAGAGGTGTGGGATTATCAAAATGATGAGACATAGTAGTTCTTAATACAACTTTTATTAAGAATAACTTATATTACTTAATTCTAATTTGACAACTATATTTAAAGTGAGAGTTAACACCCAATTAAACCTTGTATTTAAGTCAGATCACGCAACTAGATCCTTTATCTTAATTATAGTTAATAAACCGATTCATCTAAATACCTATGTCAAATATTACCTTTTGCAGATCTCCTTCCTTCACCTATAGAGAGATATTTATAATTCACTTTTATATACGAAGATTCCAACTTCTTTATATTGGGTTTCTATTCCTTCCAAAGCTATTGGACTGCTAACTCTTGATCTGAAAGATTCCACACTACTATCTCTAAGCTTGCCGCGCTATTGATCAGAATGATTCCACACTAAACTATCTCTAAGCTTGCCACGCTATATCCTATCATCAAAGCTTCTATCCTTTTAAAGTCTATCTCATTTACATATTTGATCCGTTTCTCTTCTTGGTATTGGGTTGGAAAAGTTTTGCCATTAATCGTGGCCGTCAAAGAACATAGGAGTTATGTTAGCAGAAGGACGCGAGAGACGTCACAGTAGGCTTTATTTCAAAATATATAATCTTAATATTTTTAATACTAATTGCATTATAAATAAATGTATTAGATATTTTTATTATTAAAACAACTCTTCAGTCAAGGAAATAAAAACACAAATAAAAATGAACCAATTTTTTGTTATTTAACAGGGGAAAGAAACACATAGAGTTTAATTAAAAACAGAACAATTAGAAACGACTTTGTTTTTGATATTTTGCTATGATTAATTTTATTTTTATACACACTTCCAATCAAAATAATTTCTGGAGCTTTATTTATATTTCTAGAATAATTCTTTAATAAAATAAATACTAGTAGTAAAAAATTCTAATATTTACTTATCCTTCATCTATACTTATCTTCTATTTTTTTCCTTATACATAACATTAATACTTTCCATACAGAAACATGCATGCATCAAACCTTTTCTAGGACATCTTTATCTCTAGAAAGTGACATATGGCAGTCATTTACTTTGTTTATATTTAGAACCAAGTGAGAAAAAATCTGTCTCTAATATTTATTCTAGATAATACATACATAACTTTGGTTTTATCCATAGTAAAATCTTCGTTAATTGAATGATATTTTCAAACACAAAGGCAAAAAGGAAATGGATGCCAGATATTCTCATAAAATAATCGCATTAAGTTAAATGAATCAAGGTCTTGCTGTTCTTAAAAGATAATAAAATGCCTTTGTGAATATTTAATATCATCTGTTTAAGAGCAGAAATACTTCTAAACTAAATTATTCTCATTGAATTTTAGCACTCATTTTACTTTATTCACTATCTTACACACGTTGTCCCGCAAGAATTTAATTTAATAGTTATTTTCCCCTTCATTCGAAGGGATACTTGCTTTATGAGGTCCTAATCCGCGTCTTGATTTCATTTAGTTAAAGTGAAGAAAAACGATTTTTCGGACTGATTCAATTTAAGTTTTTTATTATTTCGCTGTGGAAGAATATATTGCTATACTGTTACCATTGTTACCCACTTAAAACTTTTCTACGCATTTTTAAAAACTTTACATTTTTTTTACAAATAATAACTCTTATTCACTAGGAGCATTAAATCTTCAAGTTATAGAATCAAAATTTCTTAAATTCGATATTATTGTTTACAAATTGTGACAACTCTGCCACAATATGTTTGCTATGCAGTTGTGAAATAGTAAACGTTATATCGTACTTTTGAGGCAGAACATATTTTTTACCATATTAAAAACCGACTAGTTAAGTTTTCACAAAACGCTTAGAGGTATACTATTTAATTTAATTAATCTTTCATGTTTGAAGAATGTCAATAAATCCCAGATTATCAAGATATGCTTTGAAAAAAATTTCTTTAAAATGCAAACTTAAAAAAGCTTTTTTTTAATATTTTATTATTATTAATTACAGAGCTTTCCGAATCATAAGAAGAAACGTAAATATTACGATTTATACCTAGGTGAAATATCTTATCATTTTAGAAAAATAGTAATGTTTTGAATTTGCAAAATTAATAAAGATTATTAATTTTGTTTTTCAATACACAAAAATTTCAGCTTTTGTTTTGAGTAAATAATGGTGACGTGGAGTAAATAATATGGGCATATGCTTAGATTTTTAAGGAAGTCTTTTAACAATGTTTATTGCAAGAAACTTCATATTTGTTTTACGTTTGTTTGCTGTTTTTGGTTTTTTATTATAAAATGAAGATCAGAGCATGTATCATCCATGTAAACATAGTTTATAA
>BMAV01013111.1:63133-87265 GCA_019973955.1 Trichonephila inaurata madagascariensis
ACATCACTATTGTTCTTGAAAGAAAAGTATATAGATAACTACAGTCAAGCTCTAAGAATTTCTAATAATCCCATAGCCAATTTTGATGAAAAAAAAAATGTATATTTGAAAAATTTAATTTAACTTCAATTTCAAGAGTTGAGAAAATACTATAAATAATGTGAAAGTTTTTTAAAAAAAACTCTGATTGAGAAGTTCTTAAAAGAAACAACTTTAAAATACTAACAAAACCTGAGAATCGTAATTAACAGATAAATATATATAATAAGTCTTAAATCATGATATAATAATAATAAATGTAATGATGAAAACGCATTAAAAACATACATAAATGACAGAATTGTTTCTATAACATATTAAACTCATGGAATATATAATTCATAAATTTCATGTAAAATAAATATATCTGTAAGATGTTAGATTTTAAGGTAAGCATCTACTTATTTCTGGAAAATATTCGATAATAAAGTGGGGATAAATCATAATTAATTTATAATCAAATAAAATTGAAAAGTGTATCCGTGTTATTTATTGATTAATTTTTTGTTTTGTTTTAAGGCATTCTATAATATTAATTAAAGATTGCAGAAAAAGATAACATGATGTGTCAAGTGAGGATATTTTTAATATTTTCTGCGTGTAGAGACACACAAAAAATCAAATGACTAAAATAAGCCTACAATTTCCACAAAATTAAAAATAATTTTGGATATATTAGGGATTTTGATTGAAATTTTAGTGAAAAATTGCAGTTACGGTAAGCCTTGTATTGAAAATTCTAATTAATATATTCGTATAATATTTATACAGTACATAAATAACATCATTATTTATACTCAGTGCTATAAAATTTGTAATACTTCTGTAACCTTTTGAAATGTGTCATTTTTTATGCAAAAACTCAATTTTTTACAAAAACCTAATATTATTTTTTTTTGCAAGAAGTGCAATAAAATACATAAATATATGCACAGAGATTAGATTATAGTTCAGACTGGAGATAAAACTAAATAAAACATTCGCTGAAAATTTCAATTCCATATCTTAAAAAGAAATTCTGTAGTGAACTTTACCGTGAAGCAAAAAATTGAAAAATATAGTTTCTCAGAAAATGCGTTTAAAGATTTTAATAGAGTTTTAAAAATTTTCCACTAATTATCCATTTTTTTAAACTCACCATGTTTGTAAGTCAAGATCTCTTTAACTTCATGTTTAACTAATTTGGATTTTTTTTAAACCTGTTGCTGTTTTCTGGAGAGTTTTATAGACTACAACAATTGTCGTTTTTAGTGAAATTTTGAAGAAAAATTACCGTTACACAAAATTCTAATAGATGTATTCAAATAATATTTATGCAGTACGTGAATAACACCTTTATATGTGTTAGGAATTAAAAGATTTTTAATACTTTTAAAAGTTTTTTAAATATACTAAATTTTATGCAACAGCACGATTTTTTAAAGAATTTATGAATTTTCTTTCATGAAAAAGTAATAAAGTACATAAATATATACACAGATATTAGATTTTCATTCATAACACAGATAGAGCTACATAAAACATACTCTGAAAATTTCAATTCAATATCTTAAAAATATTTTGTGTATGGATCTTCTTCTGGTTTTGTAAACTCCATTTCGGGTTTACTAATTATGCTATAGCTTCTTTACTTCTAAATATCGTAGAAATAAAAATAGAGTGTTTTTGGATTCTTAAATGTATGGGCTATAAAATAAAAGCATAAAAAAATTTAGAAAATTTTCACAAAAACGGTGAATTTTGGGTAGTCACATATCTTAGCCTTTAAGAAATATCATTCAAGGGGACACAATACGATTCAATTGACAAAAATCGGTCAAAAAATCAAATCTAATTTTTTTTAGTTTAAATTATTTTTTATATACTTTTCTACAAACTCACAAAATTTGAAAATTCTAAGTTTAAAAAACGCAGAGATATGATAACTTTACGTTTGTTTTTGTTCACATTCCACAATGGCACAAATCAAGACTTTAAACTGACTTATCTCAGAAAGACAAAATAACTAGTTTGCCTTCATTTAAAATGCTAAGGCTTTTTTCTATTGTGCCTAATACTTGGATATGTTTTTCAATTGTTGCTAAAGTTGGTATGCATTTTTCTATCAAGTTAATACTTATTTTTGAAAAAATAATTAAAGTTAGAATTTATACATTTTTTAAAAATAATTAAAGTTAGAATTTATACATTTTTTAAGGAATTTTCAATAAACATTCATAAAATGAAGTATTGTACGAATACGAATCATGTTATCACAAAACCCATACTAACTTTTGTTATACATAGCTTAACGTACTTGTAAATCAAGTTTGATATAAGTGCGTCCATTTTTGTAGGAGTAGAGCAGCATTTTAAAATCACTTCATAAATTTCAAGATTTTATACCTTAAAAAATTAAATGGTTAGCTTTTTATGAAACTTTGAGCACAAAATCTGTTTTACATCATACATACACATAAGAGGCAAGCAAAAAAATATGAAAATAATTAAATTAAAGTTATCCGACAACGTTCGGAACTGTGATTTTACAAAAGCGCATAAATGGATAATTTTCATATTTAGTGTCACTTAGATTAGAATACATATATACAATTATTTTAAGGACATTTTGACAAAAAAAATTATTTAAATACAATATTTTGGCAAAAAATTAACTTAGAATAATGTTTTTTTCAAAATGTTCTCCTTTTGTGAAAAATGCTTCTATTATAATAGTATTTTTCCTGTATATAGCTCAAACCTCTGTACAGAGGCTCAAATAGAATTTTTGAAATATATAACTTAGAAGTGGGTTTATCCATATTTTACGACAACCGAGGGGAGCCATTTTAAGAAAAAAACGCCGATAATTATTTCAATGGGTTGTAACTCTGAAAATAATGTGAAATTTTCAAAAATCATAGTTGAGCCTCTGTAAAGAGGTCTGAGCTATAAGCAGGTAAAATATTGTTATAATAGAAGCAATTTTCACAAAAGGAGAACATTTTGAAAAAAAGATTATTCTAAGTTAATTTTTTGCCAAAATATTTTATTTAAATAATTTTTTTGTCAAAATGTCCTTAAAACAATTGTATATATGTATTCTAAGTGACACTAAATATCATGAAAATTATCCATTTATGCGCTTTTTTAAAATCACGGTTCCGAACGTAGTTGTATACCTTAAAAAATTCTGTGTAAATCGTACCATGTCCTCTTAATGTTTAAATTTTCCCTTCATACTACATTTTAAAAAATAAACAGGTTACTTTTTGTTATTTTGTGGAAACACAAGGATTACGAAGACGTTTGGTCTTCATGGAAATAAGAACTTAAATTAGAGAGAGAGAGAGACGAAGAATATTTAAAAGTAACAATAAAAAATTTCAGCTAAGATGACTCGAAACACAAACAGATCCTCAAAATATCTCTTGCTGTGAACAGCTGGAAAGAGACAACTTAACATTTCCATTAAGGAAAAATAAAATATGCACACATAGAAAGAATGCGTGACATTCGTTCGTTTCGAACTAACTTGGAATCGTGTTCTTGAAAGAGACGCCCATACCCTAGGTAAGCACACTCAATCGATTACCACACCTGCGAACTTGAACATCGATTTCTTAATATAAACACACTTTCTGCGGACCAGCGTGAGTCGAATTCACGTTAAGCATACAAAAATGGCCTTCAGATGCTTTGAATGACAATTGCGGTGTCAAAACCCGTTTGAAAGGGAGCCAGAATCCGTTTTTAGCACCAGTTCTCTGTATAGAGCTGTGTGTGTGTGTGTGTGTTTTTAAGAATAAATAGAAACTCAACTTTTTTTAATTTTGTAAATTTCGATGTGTAAAATTTGAAAAGATAATTGATTACCATAGTTATTTAGTATCCTTTTCTCTGCAAGAACCGATGAATGTAATGTGTTGAAAAATGGTTTAATTAAAAGGTATTATGTATATTGGAGGTAACCAGTTTTTTAACAATGAAAAAGAGGACGAAAAATTTAAGAAAAATTGCGACTAAATATGTGAAACATTTTGTTAATTCAAACAAGAGTAAACTCATTTACATTACACCCCTTTTAATTATTTACTTAAGCAAGTATTTTTCCATTGAATGATTTTTTTTTTCAATATATCATTTTCTAATAAACCGGAAATTTCGGATCAAGAAGCTTTCATATTGAATTTTACGGTAAGTGCTACAGCTATAAAGTATGAACATTCAATGTTAATTTGTCACATGTCTAATAATCATTACTAATTGAAAAAACTCATTCAACTATTAGTTCCAGGGCAGTACAATGTAAATTCAACAACTAAATTTTCATATGGAATGTGTTAATTTTTAAAATGGTTAAATATTTCCGCCCATCTATTATCAATTTCAACGGGTATATTTTCCCATTGTTCTAATTTATTTTAATTTAAATATACATTCAGTCTTCTAACTTTTCTTCAAACAGACAATTGTCATCAATTTTAATATTAGGCATTTTTTTCAATAAAAACTTCACACAATTTCTACATTTGCCCAATTTACTTGCAATGAAGTGACGCGTAACAGTTCGACTACGCATCTCTGAATACAGGACAAGTAGAAGGACACTTTTCGAGGAAGGACAAAGCCTATAAAAGAAGGACTGTCCCCTTAAAGGAGAACGATTGGTCACCTTATGTATGTACAACTTTTTAAAGGTATAGTTTTCCTTTATGCGGTTAAGAGTTAGAAGTTTTATAAATTCTTAATTATTTTAAATGAATGTAGTGTAATCGTATTTTTAATTTGGAGAGTAGGTATATATTTATTTTCGACACAGGCCATTTGATGACATAAAATTGATACAAATAATTTTAAAAATACTTTAATTAGTTTGAAAGGAATGATTTAAATTATTTTAAAAATAGAGCGAAGGGGGGAAGTTATACATAAATAAATTTGTAAATTAATATAGTGGTTTGATATAAAATTATTAATTTTTTTGCCATTTCTAAAAATCAAAATTTTATTTTAGTTCTTGAATTCCCCAGAAAAAACTTAATTGAAATTACTTCTGGTGGTTATGATTCAATAAGTACATTTCAAACCATGACACATCGAGGAATAGAAAATTGCTAAAACTCAAAGCAATCCAATGAGCTTAATTCATGTGACGTCACAGTCACATGATAACGACAATCATGTCTTTCCAGCTAATCAGTTCATTATTTTCGCTGTTGCCAAAGTTTTCTTTTTATGGAAATTTTATTTTAAAAAGTATATATTTTTCAATAATAATAGAGTACATAGGGAAAAAATGCTCTTTTTTTTAAAAAGAACACAAAATTATACATCTTTTAAATTTTGAAAAACTTTTTGAAGAATTTTAATATTTGAAGATTTTTACCTAATTATCAAATTTGAAATTTTATCTAAATTTTACAAGTAGAATATCTACAAGTCTATTGTCAGTTTGTTTTGAATTCATTGAAGAATACCTGAACGTAATTGAATTTATCATATGTCCGTCATGAATTTAGTCCATTGACCTGTTCACAATAACACTTTAAACTTGTTTCTGTACACTCGAAGTTTATTGGGGGGAAAATACGTGGTATTTGAGTGTACAGTTCCTTCATACGGATCCATCAATACATGTTACTCGTACACAATATGAAATAATGCTGCAACGTTGATACAACAATTGTAAAAGTCGCTTGTCAAACCTGGTTGGCTGTTACATCAGTCATAAGAAAGAGATAGATTATAAGAAAGAGTGGTTATTCTTGGATGATCAGGCACAAATCTCCGGACAACTATTGACTTGTTTGGAACAGTTTGCATTATCGACACCTGTGGCGTAACGTACACCCCCGCATCGCGGAAGGGGGGTGGCAAAGCCTAACTGCCGCAAAATACCCACCCTTTGTAAAATTCAAATTGAGGGCCCAAAACCTGACTTTGCAAGGGGGCTTAAATTTTCTCCGTTACACCACTGATCGACACACTGTCGAATGATCCTCACAAGAAAAAGAGCAACATTTTCGATTGGCTGTATTGTACCAAGGCATTCGACAGCACTCCATCTTTAATTATCTATCTTTTGTTTTCTTCCAGACGATAGACATTAAGTGTAATAAAAAATAATGCAACGAAAATCGTAATTTTTGGAATGCTTGTACTTTCAATATGGCTACTTAATTTGCATAAGTTCAGACAGTCAGTCAGATTACCAATATACCATATTATATTTGCATACTATCAAACTACATTCTCAATGAATGCAAGTCGCTCAAATTCAGATGCGTTTTAGAAACCATGAAAATTTACAATGCTTACTTAATTTTGGTAGATAATGTATAAAGTATCTGCAAAGCTATAACCTCAGTACTGCAAAAGTTTCTTTTCTGATGCAGAAACAACATCCGAAAAAGGAAAACAATTAGATAAGATGTATGAGATTTTAAATTTGTTAATGGGCCTTATCAACTTTTAATTTTTCAAAAACTGAATCAGAATGTTTTCTATGGAATTTTTCTTGGTATAATGGTTCATCTGTGTGAAACAGTTTCGAAATGTGGCAAATAGTCCTTTAATTCTTTATTAAGTCTTATAACACTTCAAGATTGGTTTTGGTTTAAAAGTACTGTTCCCCCCCCTAAATAAATTGAATGCATAACTTGAAATATTGTGAAAAAGGTGTTTGGGAAGCATTAAGAATCATAAAAGAATATGCATATTTTGCTATTTTCACTACCCGGAATATGCAAAACATTTCACAGTTGTAAAATTTAAAAAATATTTTCTGACTTTCAGTTTTGATTTGTTTTATTACTATTATATATTATTATTATTATCTCACTTTGAAGCTACTCGAGAGCTTAAGCTAAATCTCATTTAAGTGACCAGTAAGACACATTCTCTCGCCAATGAAAGGATTTTGAGTCTCGACGGATTTAACGAGCATCAGCTTTCAATGGTACCAGGACTCGACAATGTCGACCACGAGTTCGCGAACAGATATTTAGGTTATCACAATGGATGAGTATCGATTATTTTTATAGGTGTGGAAAATATTTAGAAGTCCAGTGGCTGAGTGGTCCGGGGTTCAAATCCCAGGCTGAGCAAGGTAAACTTAGCCTTTCATCTCTTCATTGGGTCGGTAAATAAGTACCAAGCTGTGATGGCTCTATTCGCGTTCTTCTCATTAACAAATCCTCTTGGGGAATCTTTGGTCCTTAAAAACTATTTTATTAGAACGCAACCACTGAAGAAGAGAACGTGAACATTCAAATTACCTCTACGGTATAAAGTCTAGGATTTCAAGTTAGAAAGAGAGAGATAGGATATATTGCTAGAGGAACAGTGATTAATCAAATTTATAGTGTAACGCAGATATTTGCTATTGATAATTGTAATAATTAAGGTGACGATTTGTCACTGGAGATTGAATATAAATTATACAGCTAGGAAGGCGGTGTACTCCAACCAGAAGTAAGTGTATTGGTAATTAAAATCTTCTCATACTTCGTGTACCTCATTAATTGTCTTCATATTGCTTCTATTGGGTGCCCCTCTTAGTTTCGATTGATTGTGTTACAAATAAATTAAGGTATCCGACTACCTTCGGAACTGTGATTTTAAAAAAGCGCATAAATGGATAATTTTCATAATATTTAGTGCCACTCAGATTAGAATACATGTATAAAATTGTTTTAAGGACATTTTGACAAAAAAAATTATTTAAATACAATATTTTGGCAAAAAATTAACCTAGAATAATCTTTTTTCAAAATGTTCTCCTTTTGTGAAAAATGCTTCTATTATAATAATACTTTGCCTATGAGGCTCAACTAGAAAGATTATGTATTATGTATTTACAAGCATATGTATGTATTCCACTTAACATAGTTTCCTATTTCTCAATACTTTTGTTCTTTAAATTTTCTACGATAAACATTATTTAAACTAAAACTTTCAAGAAAAACTCCAATGGAGAATGGAATTACCTGAATCAGTGACGGCTATTTGAAATGCTTCTGGGTCCACTTTCAGCCAAGTGTAAAGGCAATGAGTTCCTTCCTGCATTCCCGTAGACCTCCACACGTCCAAAGTTTGGGGCACATCATCCTCAGTCATCAGTCGCACAGTATACGAAGGTTTCTCCATGGCTTTCAAATCTGAACGTAAAATGCATCATAAATAGTAATATGATTATCAGGCTATAACTATATAATATGATCAGATTGGTACATAACTAAAATACAGAGTTGAAATTGAACATTTGCTACGTTTCTAATAAGCTATATTTAGAAAAGTAAAGTAGGATTTATTACTCACTAGCTGTTATACCCGTTCTTCGCACGAGTAAATTGAAAAATTAAACAATACAAATTGAAGGATAAAGAAGTTATTAATGAGTTAATTTTACGTGAATTGCAAATTAAACAACAACAAGAAAAAGCTTCTTGCATATCTCAGCTGAGCAAAAAAACCCTGTTTGTTAAATTTTAAGACTGTAGATCTAATAGCTGATAAAAAGAATGTTTTTTTTATCTATAACTCCCCGTAACTCTCTCTTGTGGGTCCATTTTTGAAAACCACATTCTAAGCTGATCTCTGCTCAGCAAAAGTAGCACATTGTTACAAATTTTGTGTAATGAACGCTTAAAATAGTATAAACAATTTATATCTGGAAGTGTAATGCGTTAATATTACTTTTTGTTGTATTTATTTTAGGTTAAAATTGCAATCAGCCTCACACTCCACCAGTGCAAGCTTTCGCAGTTCCTGGGACCTGGCGTAAACAAAACAAAATGCAAAGTTTTGCTTCACACATGAAAGATAGATATATGCTGTCGCGAGCTTTTCTGTAGATGGCAGAATTTTTTCCTACTTGCTTGACAATTATCGTTTTTTTTTGGACACATCACGCAATATCTTTATAAATTATAGCCTATGTGTTATTCTGATGTATAAGCTAAAGTATTGTAAAGTTTCATTAAATTCCATTCAGTTTGTTTTTGAGTAAAAGAGTACCAAACATCCACACAAACTTTCACGTTTATAATATTAGTAAGGATTCATTGACTTCGACTTTAGAAAGTAAACGTTTAACTATGCTAAGCAAAAACGCTTTATTAAGGAAGAACCTTGCAGTTTTGAATCATGTCGAAGTGAAGAGCATGATACCAGAGCTGGTATCCAACTCTTCACCTCTTTACACCCCACCAAAATGAGAATTTAGACGTCAATAACTTTTTTTTTACGCAATGGTCCTTTAGTGGTTCCATGACTAGAATCTGTGAGGATGACCAATCGGTTACGACAGCTGCAAATAAACTAGGAAGGAGACTTTTTGTAACATTTTTAAGAATGTATTATGAGTCAAGGAAATTTAGATTGGTCTGCTTAAAAAGCTTCTTCAACATATAAATGTGTTGTAACAATATTACGAAAAGAGATATTTTGAATAATTTATAATCTGGATAGTTTGGGTATATCGGAATATATATATATATATATGAGTGGTTCACGAATAGTTCCGAAGCTACAAGTTCTTATATTCTTATTTAAAATTAGTTAAAAATTAAGCATTGTATACAATATTTTTTATTTAGTATAAATGTTATCTTATTGTTCATGTCCTGTTCCAACTCCTATAAAAGGATCGAAGATTTACCTTGATAAAGTTTAATTTTAAGATTTGTATCGATCAAATATGATTTAGAATCAAAAAGGAGGGGGGAAATAAATATTATTTACATAAAAGTGTTCTTAAAAATATAAGAAGAAAAAAATGGACACCTCCAGTTTGTGAGCACTATATAATTATAATTTACTACTTTTCACAGCTCTAAATTTTTAAGAAATTAAAATATCACCTGTAATTTAGTTGAAAGAAACATCTCTTTATTTTTTAAACGAATTTTATTATGTAATACAGTGTTGCATTTTTTCTTTAACTTAGAATAATAGAAAAATTTTGCTTTTCGTCCGAACTGGACCAAAACATACTTAAAAATGTTTCCTTAAAGTAAAATATTAAGTCAAATAACAAAATATGCAATATTAAAATTTTAGACTCACTAAATTACATTTTTAATATATTTAAACAAATTTAAAATTCGCCAAAAAGTTTGCGCAAGGGGCAAATACACTAATTAATATTTTTTTTTAATTTTAAATTTCTACAAAATAATTTAAAGAATACTTTTAAAAACTAACAATTAAGAAAGTAATTACTCATTCAAGGTTCTTAAACATTTTGAGCAAAACTAATTTACTTTAAATGCGGTGTTATTCATGATTCCCGCCAAGGTTTCGGAGCGTTGTAGTATAAAAACTAACATGTATACAGCAAAAAAGAGCATTTGTAAGAATGCAGAAAAGATTCAAGTTTTATTTACATACTTTACAGGTGTTCTACATGTGAACCCATGGTCACAAGGCATATATACATCGATGCGTTAGTCTAGTTCCTGCCTCACTTTGTTCAACATGGTGTTATCAACATTTATGACAGCACGTATTATCCGTTCATCCGAAAACTGGGTCTTTTACATAAGACCCAAGTTTTCGTATCTCCTTTGCCTTTTGTTGTAACAGAACTGCATAAAAGGATTATACGTGCTGTTAATAGCGTTGATAGTACCATGTTGACTAGATGAGGCTGGAATTAGACTACTGAATTGATGTATGCCGTGTAACCAAGGATTCTCTCTTAGAACACCTGTAAAATAAGTAAATAAAACTTGAATTTTTTCTGTATTTTCTCATACGTTCTTCTTTGCTGTATTGGTCTTAGTTTTTTTACTACAATGCTCCGAAACCTTGGAGAGAATTATGAACCATGTGTACAGAGCCTTTTGGTGTATTGAGTGGCAAAGTAAAATAACAGTGATTTATCGAAAATATATTTTATTTCCTCAACAACTACTACAAATAATTACTAAGTTCGAATACACACTGCTGGCCACCGTAAATGCAACACCCTGAAGGAAGCATGCAAATAACATGAAATTTAAAACATGCATTAGTGGAGGTGAGATATGCAAATGATTAGAATTTCAGCGCAGACACACATCACGCGCGCCTGTGGCGCCACCTCAAAGCGCTATTCAAGGCTTGGAGATTTCGACGATTTCAAGTTCGGCAATTGTATTTTTCTTGTGGTTTTTTCAAAAAACGATCAGTTATGTCTCTTAGAAAACAGCGATCAGCTTTTGATCAAGTGTCCGAGTTCGACAGAGGAAGGATAATGGCCTACCGAGATTGTGGATTATCTTTCAGGGAAATCGGTAGTCGTGTTGGACGAAACCAAACAACTGTAATGCGGATATGTGACCGTTGGATTCAGGAGGGTACGACGGATCGACGTGGTCGATCGCATCCACCTCAGTGCACCACTTCATGGGAGGACAGGCAAATTGTGCGCATGGCAGTGATGGATTACTCAGTCACATCACGAACCATAGCACAGCACATTGAGTCTGTAACGCATCATTCAGTGTCTGCGCGTACCATTCGACGCCGTTTACAGCAGAGTGGTCTGTCCGCAAGACGTCCATTGCTTGGTCTACCCTTGACGCAGAACCACAGACGTCTCCGCCGCCAATGGTGCGATGAAAGAAGGATGTTGGCGGCAGAATTAAACGAAGTTGTCTTTACTGACGAGTCACGCATCTGTCTGCAACACCACGATGGTCGGATTCGAGTCTGGAGACACTGTGGAGAAAGGATGCTGAGCAGCTGCGTTATGCACCGCCACACTGCTAATGCACCGGATATTATGGTATGGGGCGGTATTGGATATCACTTTCGCACACTCCTCTAGTACGCATTGCCGGTACTTTAAACAGCCAGCGCTACATCTCCGAGGTGTTGGAGCCAGTTGTCCTTCCTTACCTTCCGGGCTTGGTCACAGCCATATTTCAACAGGATAATGCGCGACCTCACGTGGCACGCATTGTTCAAAGGTTTTTCGTCAATCACCAGATTGAATTGGTTCCCTGGCCGGCTCGCTCTCCGGATCTTTCACCGATAGAAAGTATGCGAACCATGGTTGCTCAACTATTGACCCAGATTACACTCCCAGCTGCCACACCAGATCACCTTTGGCACAGTGTGGAAGCTGTTTTGTCTGCTGTACCCCCAAGAACACATCCAAAGTCTCTTTGAATCAATGCCGAGGCGTGTGGCTGCGGTAATCTTCAACAATGGCGGCTACTCTGGCTACTGATTCTGGCAGGAACCACACTTCACAGAAGTCTATAAATTTAATCATTTAATGCTTGGGCAACATGTTATCTACAAAATAAATTTTGTTGTGCTATCTCTTGTCTTTCTTGGTTATGCAATTACGGTGGCCAGCAGTTTCGCTGGCAGCCTTCGTCAGAGTGGAATTTTGGGTAGACAAAAAAAAATGTCAGAACATTTCTTCCGATTAATGAAATTCAATAGGATGTACTAACAGCCAATGAGACCTAATGATCAAGAATCCTATATTTTGAGTAAGGATGATGCGAAATAAATAATGATCATCCAATACTATGAAAGCACACCACAGCCTTGATGAGAATCTTACAATAAACAAAAAGAAAATTAATTCCGTTCGTTAATGGAAGCACAATTAAAAAATTTTGTAAGGAATTTCACTTATTTTGTACAGTTAAAAAAATTTTTTTTCGGATAAGATAACATGTTATTTTTGAAACAGCCCATGGGAAAAGTGTTAAAAACCTTCAAGATATCCTGTGCAGAAATATCCGAAAATTCAATATGACCACAAAGCAATTGTTTTTTTAAATATTGCATACATCAGATATAAAATATCAAAAGATGATTTATCACTGTTACATTATAAAAGGTAATTATTATTAATTGTGATAAAAATATTTATATTAAAAAAAATTTTTATTACAAAACATTAAAATAAGAAATTTAGAAACGTTAATTGAATAAGTTCCTTCATTAACTTGAACATCAATTTGAAATATAAATATATGAATTTTGATGCTTTAATTTTGTAACAATAAATAAATTTGTAACAGAATAAAACTTTTGTTATTTTAATTTCTTACTTCGTTTTTTCAAAATAGGAATCAAGAAGAATGTTAAGAACTAATCCCCCTCCTCTACGAGAATTGAGTAATATGAATATTCTTCTGTAGTGTATACTAATTCAGGCTTATATAAAAAATAACATTGATCTATGAGATTACATTAGAAGTACATACATACAGAGAGAGGTCTCGATTTAAAACATAAAAACCATGGTTCCTTTGATGTTCCGAATGTATAAATTATGCATTTAGATACAAAATTTGTCGAATTAATGCTTACTTAAGCAAAAAATTATCCTAGGCGTAAAATTGTGCATTCATTCCTTATTATATGCATTTTATAAGGAAACTGGCAGGTATACACGTTCTTCGCATGGTTGAATTGAAAAGTTAAAAAATACAGATTGAAGGATAAAGAAGTTTTTAATGTGTTAATTTTACGTGAATTGCAAATTAAACAACAACAACAAAAAGCTTTTTGCAATCTCAGCTGAACAAAAAATATCATATTTCTTAAATTTTAAGTTTGCAGGTTTAATAGCTCATAAAAAGGATTCTTTTTAATTTATAACGCTACCGTAGCTCCCTCTTGTGGGTTGATTTTTGAAAACATCTTTCTAAGCTGAAGTCTGCTCAGCAAAAGTAACGTATACTTACAAATTTTGTGTAACGAACGCTTAAAATAGTGTAAATAATTTACATCTGAATGTGTAACACATTAATATTACTTTCTGTTACATTTATTTTGTGTTACAATTGTAATATTCGCAAACTATGCCGTTTCTTATATTATAATGGTGATTGAATGGAAACATAGCGAAATGTTGTCGATAGAGCCAAGTTAGCAGCATTTTTGGTGGCTATGTTGGCAACTTGACGATTGATTGAACGGTGCCGAAATTGATATGCTGTAGCGCCACCTGGTGGAGAGCAGCAACAAAGAGGATAGCGCAAAAATCTTCTCAACAAAAATACACATATCCATGTAAATTTTCATAGTAACCGGTTGAAAGGTGTTGGAGTGATGCGATTTCATATATACAAACATCCATTTTCATATAGAGAGAGATAAGTAACTGGAATAATGAGAAACTTTGTTTTAACTTATTTACTTTTTATTCATACACATACAGATGTAGTTAAGTAGCTATACCGTAAATATAGATACATACGTTAGTAAGCAAAAATATAGATATTAATCTGTTTTACTAGAACCTAGAAGAATAATATTTGCAGTCGTAACTGTAATGCATCATTAGCTGTTGAAATTTTGCATATCTATGACTTCGTTTTAATACTTAATTGCAAGTTAAAATACTACCATGATTTTAACTACGTTTTTGAAACACAATAAATTTTTGCATTGGGTTATAAAATGATTATAAGATAGGTGGGTAAAAATAGAGATTGTTTTATCAGAGATCAATTAACGCATAAACTAATTTGAACTCGATATTCAGAGATTCTATCAAATATAAATTTCCTATGCAATGACAGAAAGTAATTTTAAGCGAAAGAAGTAATAATTACTTACATATATTTTTTTAGTCATTATTTCCTTTAAATATGTATTTCTTTTTTAAGGTATCTGACTGCGTTCGGAACTGTGATTTTGTAATTGCGTAAAAGCGAATATTTTTTTAATATTTAATATCAATTCGGTTACACAAAATACACGTATAAAATTGTTGTAAGATTATTATTACTATAAAAAAATAATTTAATTGGAATATTTTGGCAAAAAATGAACTTAGAATGAACTATTTTCAAAACATTCTCCTTTTATAAAAATTGCTCTGATAATAATACTATTTTGCTTGTAAATAGTTAAGATTTCTCCACAGGACTTTATCTAAAATTTTTGAAAAATGCTCACTTTTTTCAGAACTACTATCAATTAAAATAATTATCATTGTCTTTTTTTTTTGCTAAAATTTCTCCACTCTGATGTATTAAAATATGAATAAATCCAGTTTTCTATATTTAAAAAATCCTAGTTCAGGCTCTGTAAAGAGGTTTGAGATACATACACGCAAAATATTATTATTATAGATGCATTTTTCATACAAAGAGAATGTTTTGAAAACAGGTAAGTCTATGTTAATTTTTTGCCAACATATTGCATTTAAATATTTTTTTATTATAATAATATTCTTAAAACAATTTTATACATGTACTCTAATCTAAGTGACCCTAAATATTAAACAAATTTTCCCTTATACGCTTTTGAAAAAGTCGGATACCTTAAAAAAATACAAAAATGTGTTAGTTTGAAAAAAAAATAAACCATTTTTTTAAAAAATAACCATCATTTTTAAATTAGTACTCCTCAATTTAACATTATAATTATTTTAAAAAATGTGATACATAATACTCATTCCACTCTTAGTTTACACTAATTACATTATACTTTCAATAGTTTTATTATACCTAGTAAGCATTACAAAAAGTTTATAAAGAGAGAGAGTAAGTATATTGTGTAGAAATGCAAGAAAGGAGAGTGGGATTTTTCAAAATATATCGGAAAAATAACTTGAAAATTATTCAGATTTAATGATAATGTCTTCGTAAAACCTCAAAAATAGATTTATAATCCACTAAATAAATATATTTAATGTTTAAGAGAAGAAAAATAATTGAGCCCGAAGTTATAATTTTTAATTAAATCAAATTTTAAAATTAGATTAAGTTTTAGTTTTTAATTTTAATATATATTCCTTTATATATATAACTTAGTTCTCAATATCATTTTCAAGTTACATAAAAATTGTAACAAAATTATCTGGGAAGAAAATTTGTCAATTAATTGTGCGAATAGGTAGACATAAAAATGAACAATTAATGCTATTAAATTGAAACAAAATTATTCATCAGCTAGGCACATTAATGCTATCTAAAAATATAATGCGAGTAAAGGATTATTTAAAATAATTGTATACATCTATTTTCCTACTATATTTTCAAGGCAGTCATATGCATATGCTTTTTATTCTTAAAAATATGTTCATGTAATTCATATTTTTATATACTTCATTGCCAATTTTTTTTGTGTGTTTTTCTATTTTCTTAAATTATAATATGGTGTTTTTCTTTAGGATAGTGATGCATGGAATAAACATTTATTCCTATCCCCTCTCTTTTATTTACTGAATTCCTATATCCTTTATTTTTAGAAATTTTCATTCGTAAGATAAACATTTTTTCTTTTTATCAACAAAGTTCATGTTAATATTTTTCCTTTGAATACACATCGATATTTCTATCTATTAAATTCATATATATGTTATATAAATTCATATCACATCATTTCCCCCTCAAAATGCGCGATTCATGGAATTTTCATTCATTTTATTACATACACACATGTACATTTTCTTCATACTATATAGAATATTTTAAACAAGATAACTTAAGTTTTGGTGATCCAAACTTGAAAATGTGATTTTTAGCTACATTTGAAATTCCATATTTTAACTTATTTTGAATTAATTCCATTACATACATTTTTTATTCATTTGGAAAAAAAACAAAGATTATTATTTTTAAATTAAAGAAATCGGAAGTTTGCCATTAGGTTTAAAATCAAATCTCAGCTTAAAGGAAGTATGCATTTTAGCTTACAGAAAATATTTATTTTCATTTGGTGGTTGACTGTTACTACAATTTTTATTGAAATAATAAAATAAAAGTTACCAGAAAACACAGTTTTGTGTTCTTTTCAATATAAAGATATTTTTAAAAAAAGGAAACGCAAACATATGTAGTGAATTAAAGTATTGTAATAAATATGAGCACGCGTATTTCTCCATCCTAAAAAAAGTATTTATTACCATTCAGGTATATATATTTTGGATATTTTTTTTGCTGTATTTTTATCAATGAAAAACATTTGATTCGATTTTATTTTCCTTTAAAAATGTTTTCATTTATTTTTTAAGATAAATTCAGGTAATTTAAAACTTAATCATTACAGAAGTGAGACAAATAGAATTACCTACCAGATTTCCAGTACTGAAACACCTCTCTCGGATGAAAATTTAGTCGTACTCTGATGCACTTGTCCAACGAAGTGTATGAGAAACAATTAATTTTCTTCCAATTTCGGAAAGTATTATGAAATTATTCTTTGCTTAATAGTATATATACAAATGCTCACGTAACACTAATATTCCCCTCGTCAAGAGGACGTTTAATAGGGAAAATGTTCTCCCCTGCTGATTTGACAGCTTCGCTACAAAGGAGATCGCAGCGGATGTTTCAGTGACTGAATTGCTTCTGAAATCCCTCGGAAGGAAGCCGGATGGGATGTTACAGAGTGGATGATACTCGAAATGTGCTTAGGCACCGGTTGCCTAGCAACGGCGCGTGCCAAACACTTTTAACTTCCTTCCTCGGGCAGTATCCATTTGGAAGCGCGCCAGACAATGACGTCATTGGACCGGGAGAAGGGATTTCTCTTCGATAACTGTTACCGAAGGATTCAGATGCGATTTCTCGGTCGACTTTTTCCCTACGAAAATTCCCTATGTTTTTCCCAACTCTGATTTGTGTGTGCTTTTATTTTTATATGTTACTTTTTTTTCTTTTTAGAAATTATGAGTTGCTGTTCATTTGTTTGTTTGTTTTTTCATCTTTTTTTTATGGAAATCAAATGACGAAAGAATTATTTTGTTGTTTTTTACGTAATTACAATTTTTTTTCTTCTTACAAATAGGATGGAATGTACAATGTAATCTTTTCTACATTAACTTCTTTCGTTTTCTAAGAATGATAAACAGGTAAGAGGGGGAAAAAAAATGTTCTCTAATTTATCTGAAATTTAAAAAAAAGAAGAACATTTTTTTTTTTTTTTTAAAAAAATGACGAGTTTTAATTTTAGAATAATTTAGCTTTCTTGCTTGTGAATTTTAGTTTTACCTTTTACTCTGAAAATTCTCCTTACCTAAGAACATTTAGATGTTAAATTTTCTTTGAAATTCTCTCATAGACTAACTAATTCAATATATAACAAAGAAATATATTGGCCTGATTATTCGTACTTAAAATATATACCACGTTTTGATAACTTGTGTTAAAGAATTTAATATATAATTGTAAGGCCGAAATAATACTTCATTTTGGATAAGTAAATGTCTTATGAGGTCTAATATCAAATATACTACACTGATTTTCCAAAGAGTTAAATTCAACTCTCAATATAACCTCAATATAATAACCTCAATATTAGTCTTTAGAATGTTCCTTTGGTAGGTAACGCACATTTTGGTTAACAACAAATTAGCTCAGTAATTAAGAGATACAACATCAATCCAATTTGATTTGGTTTTTTTGTTAATATTACACTTTGAAGCAACCCGGAGGCTTTTGTTGATTTTTTGTTTGGTGAGAGGGCTTTTGTCGATGTACCTGCAAATTTTGAAACTCGGTCAAGTGACGAGGATGACATCGGAGCTAGCACACTACTCTTCAAACTTCTACATACCACCAACGTGAGGACTTTGAGGCTCGACAGATTGAACGTGTATCAGCTCCTTTACACGGCGGGTCTTCAGTGACAGCAGGACTCGAACTCATGACATGCTTGCCACAGGTCCACGACCATTATTAATCAGCTACTGCGACGACGATAACAATCCAAATCAGTCCATTAAAACAAATCAATATTCCAGTTAGAGTAGCTTTTTTTCATCAACAATCTGAAACAATCAATAAAAATCGTAACAACACCGCCAAATGCAATAAAGGGTACTAATATTTAGATCCATACATCCATCTCTTAAATCGTGAAGATGTCAACATGGAGAGAAAATACAGTCGAACCTCTATATAACGAACCTCTTCATTGTGAATTTTTCTATACACCGAACTTTTTTCTTGGAACCTTGAACATTTCACGATTTTCTTCTTAAAATAACCTCTCTATAGCGAAGTGCATTTTCTATTTAATGAACTTTTTCTTTTGTGATTCGATTTTTGTTCTCCCTTTTTTTAAAGTATTTCTGAAAAAATTTCAAATTATTCTCTCTTTAACACATTTTATGGTGGTCAAAATCTAGAAATTGTTTTATTAGATTCTAACTCGCCGAGAGCAATAGTGTTCTGGAAGTTTCATCCAAGAAGTGCAACCTATAACTCCCATTGCCCAGTTCACTAGAAACATCTTCGATGTCCTCTTTCACCCTCAGTGGAGTTGTCCCGTGTTCCCGAGTTTTAATTATAAAATAATGTATGCTACCTGTATGCTTTAAATTATAAAATGTCCTTAAAATTCATTTAGTATAAAATTATCTTCTTAATATTGAAAATACAGGGAATTCTCGAAAATTCTTTTTCTTGTTTTCCTTGCAGTTTTTTTTTCCTTTCTTTCTTTTTTAATGGGTAAAATATATAAAATAAATATATATTAATTTAAAAAAAGGTGTGAATAATTACTTTTTTTAATATGTAGTGTTTATGAATTATTATTATTTTTTTTTTTGTGGTTTATAATATATATTAAAAGATGAACCTCTATATAACGAATTTTCCATATAACGAGCTTTTTACTGGAATTTAGCGACGTTATATAGAGGTCCGACTGCGTATGAAAGAAAAGTTTTTTCCTATTTGCTTTAGAGTTACTTATTTGATTTCATTTTTGCTTGATGAAATTTTAAGGATTTTATGAAATATATATTTTAATATGTAACTATTTTTCTTCTTGTCGACATTATTAATTTCTCACCCCAACAAAATTAGTTTAATATTATTTAACAGAAATTTTCGGCTATGGAAGTGTAAACAGGGGCCAATACTTGTTAAAAACACGTCGAGGCTTAAAATTCTTTCTTTCACTTAGTTTGGGGATTTGAACAGCAGTGTGCGAGCTCAAATGTCCTCGTCACCAATTGGCGAGGAGTGATAATTTATTTGATCAATAAAAATTACAAGGTCCGTCTCCAGTAGTGTTATCGTATTGCTTTAAAATATGTCGCGTTAATATCCAATCACTCAATTTTGAAGAAACTCATGTAAATATACCTGTACGCTTTCTTTGAAAATCTAGACAACTTTATTCAAAAGAATAAAAATCTATTTGGTTTTTTTTTCTTTGTTGCTGGTTTTTCTTTAAAAATCGTACTTGGGAATCGTACTTGTGTAACGAAGAACTGGTATATACTCGTGTACCCATTCTGAAAAATTAAAGTTATGTTTAAGTACTTTGCATTTGTATACAGTAAGAATTCCTTTAATCAACCCAATAACACAAAGGAAAGGATTTATTTTTTTCACCTGTATTCAGCCTCCAAGCTTTCATTCAATGCAGCTTTAAGAAAAGCAGCTGCGTGACATATTACTTAACACACGCGGCAATCGATTTGCACGAGCACAATTCATTTAGTTTTTCCTTTCTTTCTCTTGAATTAAGTGGTCCCTTCTTGTAATCGTACTAAAGCTACTTCGTTATTCTTCTGAGGGAGTGGCAAAAAAGTTTCCTCAACGAAATTTAGGATCATTTCTAGTCGGGTTTGCAATTTCGGGATTACATTATCCCGGGATGTATCCCGAAATTCGGATTGGACTATTTAAAATACTTACGCATTAGTATAGTTGAAATTACAAATAAAACAGAAAACTTAAATAAAATATTGGTGTGATGTTATTTATTGAAACAAATCAAAACAAAACTTAATTCATCGTATATATATAAAAACCGAATAAGATTAAGAAACTGTTGCAATTAATTGTAATGCAATTAAGAAAAAAAAATCTCTTCATTTCTTTTGCTTCTATAAATAAGCTTTTAAAAACAACTGTCATCCAACGTTCTATCGTTTAAACGGCTTCTTATTTTTGTTACAAGTTGTCCTGCCGGAGAAAATGCTCGTTCGGGCTCCACACTAGTACGCTTTATCGTCATTAAATAGGAGTATGTTCTTTCCAGGTAGTCACTACATTGCCCTCCAAGAAGAAAAAAAAACATTTTCTTTGAATTTTGATGACAGTGTCTCAAATGTAATAGGCTTCATCGTCATTTGACCATGGTTCAAAATTACGAGGTCCGTCACGAGAAGCCCTCGTGTAGATAAACAGTCCTATGTTGATATTCACTCACTCTAATAGGCTTCATTGGTGCATATGCCTCCTTTTTTATTTTATCTAGTTCTTCTGCTACAATTAAGGGTTTTTGTGTACAAATTGATTCAGTTATTGAATCGGAATGGGAATCAATTTTAAGTTTTACCTCATTTGAAGATCCAGTTGTATGAGCTGTTATTAATGAAGTGAGTACTTTCAAGCAGGCTCACTATTAATTTACGCCATTTAATTGAAGAAGGAACTGTTACAAAATCTATACCTGAGACGTTGCTTATACCATTGTGTTAGTGTTGCAGAAAACCACTCAGATCTGTGCGACGTTCTCCCACACGAGTAATGGGAACTGCATGTAATTTTTTACTTCGAGCACTTATTAATGCATACAAAAAAAAAAAAAAAATTCTACGTACATATTTCATACAAGAAATATAAATTTTCAGAGAATTAAGTTCTTAAAAATTTTTGATGAGGAAAAGGTTTTAAAATATAATTTAGAAAAAAATTAAATCCCGGAATTAGCTATTTTATTTCCGGAGTCCCTGGGCTGCAATTGATAATTTCTCGTGGCATTTCTCCCTCGTGCTGGTATTCATTTCTTGTGATGTATTGAAATTGCTAAGCATTCAGTTGATAATTCTTAAGCATTAATCGAATATTCGGACACGTATATTAATTTTCGTATAATATCTATAAGTAATAAGTACTAAAAAAAAAGGATTCATAAGCGGTACATGAAAAAAATAACGTTAATTTATAACAAATAATGTTCAATTATCCACTTATAAAAACACTCATTTTGAAGTTTTGGGCTCGACACCGTAGTTAGATACGGACATAAAAAAATTATCAAATTTAAAGTAAACAAACAAGCAAAGTATAAAATCATTATATACACAACTGCTGTTATTCTGAATAAAAATAATTAGTTTTAACATTGATAGAGTATGGTACTTTTGCTTTTGTAGTAAGGAATTTTTCAAGCAATTCAAAAGGCAATCTTATCAATAAAAAGAAGAATTTTTATTAAATAAATATTTATATATAAGTAATAACTTTAAATTAATTCTTACTCAAAATATTTGAATCTTCTTTATTTGTAATATCTTATTCATAAATCTGAATACCCTATTTTGAAACGCGTCTTATTTCATCTTTTCCTAAAGGATTAAAAACATTTTCATAGATTTATTAGTGATTTCTCCTTAAAAAAAAGATTAGACGTTGAACTTTTGATAGGGTTATTGGCAAATTCCGAGTAATACAATATCATAATGTTTTTCACGTGCTTTATTAATCGGTTTTAAATATTCTGTAAGGTATCCGACTATATATACGTTCGGAACCATGATTTTGCTAAAGCGTGTAAATGGATAATATTTATGATATTTAGTGTCACTTAGATTAGAAAATGTATATAAAATTGTTTTAAGAATAGTATTACAATAAAAAATTATTTAAGTACAATATTATGACAAAAAATGAACATAGAATGACCCATTTTCAAAATATATTCTCCTTTTGTGAAAAATGCTTCTATTATAATAATATTTTGCCTGTATATAGCTCAGACCTCTGTACAGAGGCTCAACTAGAATTTTTGAAATATACAACTTAAAAGTGGTTTTATCCATGATTTACGACAACAGAGGGGAGGCATTTAAAAAAAAAACCGCCGATAATTATTTCGATTGGCGGTAACTCTGAAAATAATGTGAATTTTTCAAAAATCGTAGTTCAGACTCTCTGGAGAAGTCTTTACTTTATATAAGCGCGCGCGCGAAATATTATTATTATAGAAGCATTTTTTTTAAAGGAGAACATTTTGAAAAAAATATTATTCTAAGTTAATTTTTTTCCAAAATACTGCATTTAAATAATTTTTTTGTAAAAATTTACTTAAAATAATTTTATATATGTATTCTAATCTAAGTGACACTAAATATCATGAAAATTATTCATTTATGCACTTTTTTAAAATCACGGTTCCGAACGTAGTCCGATACCTTAAGCAATACAATGTCATTTCTATTAATAACTAATTATTCCCTTCACTTGAATACGCAATTGTATTTTTTATGTTACGCTTTTCCCTGTTCTTAATTGTATATAAAAATCTGAAAATTGAATAATTCCTTTTCTTGTATTCTGAAAATTGAGGGAAAATATGTCCCGGGAAAGCACACACACAAGCCCAGTGGTACACTTTGTGCACACTGCATAGCTCTTAACATCATCAGTATATATCAAAGACTTAAGAAAACCACTGAGTGTGGTTTGGTCCTGCCTGTTGTAATAAAAAAACAGAGAACCACCAGAACGATTGCTCTTATACGAATAATGCTGTGGTGTTTTGTTTTTGCCCTTTGTCCTGGAAAAGAGCTTCAACTAGGTAAGAAATGTGGATGACATCAATAAAAATTTATCTTAAGAATAGTATCGGAAAATTAAGACATGGGATCTGAATTTTAAATATTACTATTTATTTTTCAAAACACAACGAGAGAGCCATCCGCTAATGCAACTATCTCTTTTAGCAGGTTTCGTTTCCGGCCGTATATGGTTACAAGTCGGACAAAGAAATATTTATTAACAGTAGACGGAAAATACAAAAAAAATTAAGATGCATATGTGCCTATCACTTTTCGACATAATCACCATGTCTATTTAGGCATTTATCAGAACGCAGAACCAACTTGTTTAACTTTTCTTGGCAGAAATCAGGTCCCGTTACATTGAACCAGGTCTCAGCGGATGTTTTCGCAGCAATGTCTGAAGAGAGCTGAAATGATATGTTGCACGCTACCATAGCTCAGTTTCAGCTCATAGCTGACGAGATTTCACGTAGAGTTGGCCGTCGATCATTTTGAATCATTTCTTCAACTTGTGCCGTATTGATTTCTGTCGTTGAAGAACTTGGCTGGTCGCTCCCTGTCATATCGCGGTATTGGACACCCTGTATGCCTGGTTGAAAAGAGTGGCATCATTTCGC
>BMAV01013113.1:0-18473 GCA_019973955.1 Trichonephila inaurata madagascariensis
TGAACCCTGAACCTTGCTGGCAGGAGTGAGAAGTCGAGCAAGCGTATCCCAGATGCCACCCAAGAAGATGGCACAGAAGAGATTCTCGAATGGCACGAAGGGGTCGTGAATGCCCAATAGCATCGAGGACAGCTTGAAGTACACAAAGAAGATCACAACGCCAAAGTAAACGAGAGCATGAGGAGCAGAGATGATGTCTGTTTTCTTGTCCAACACAAAGATGACAGAGGCAGCAATGCAAGCCTTTGTTGGGCTATAAGATTAAAGGTATTTATTCAAGAACTATACAGGTAAATTGTATTTGTAATGGAGATTTTAAAAATGAAAATTATGAATATATGAGAAACTTTCAAAATCGATGTACAATCATACATAATGAGTGACTAAGTTTTTACAAAATCAAAAAACTATTAAAAAATATTTATCTAATGAAGTAATTTTGACATTAATTTAATAAAAGTAATTAAATAATTCCAAATTATCCATCACATTCCATTTTCCCATCTTGGATAAAATTATGCATTTTTTTGAAAAGAATTTTAAGCTTTTTGAGTCTCAAATTAATATCTTGTTAATCATTTTTAACAGTAAAAATTTCAATAAAAAGTTAGCTAAAATGAAATATTTGACAAGACTTCAATGATAATATAAAAATACTTTTTAAATTTTAAATTTTATAACTTGCAACATTTATAACAATTTTATTACTAATCTAAAATATAATTTGTGTTTTTAATGTTCAATAATCACAAAGACATATGAATAGAGTTGTGAGCATCTTTTGAACTAAAATATTATATATTCCTAGAAATCAATTCATTCAAAATTAATAAATTAAAAAACAAGTATTTAAAACTTAACATGCAGCCATTAAATTGATGAAATTTAGAAATTACTGCCAGTAACTAGAAGTTTTCATCACATCAGTCCTTTTTAATATAAAAAATTTTAATAGAACCGAATCCTTTAATTCTAGAGTTGAAAAGTTAGCCTTAGTCTTCCATTTCTTCTACCGAGAAAAAAAAATTACAACTGTAGCTTAATCAGTCTGCTTTAAAATTAAATGTTTTGATATGTAGCTTTTATAAATATTGTTGCGTTCATAATGCGATACAATATATATAGAAAAAAATACTAATTGTAATAAATTATAAAATTCAGAGAGCAACCATTTTACATAATACCATACACAAATACAAGACTTTACTTACCAAGTTACAGATATTGAAATTTGAAGAAACATTTTACACTTTAAATCAAATTATGTAAATGCCAGCAAAAATATTCAAAAACAGAATTCACATTTTTATATTACATGTTCACCGATTGAAAAATACTTCACAAAATTTAATTTAAAACTAAGATGTTTTCATAATTTTAAAACATAAGTCATCAAACTTAAAGCAAAAAAAAAAGAAAATCTCTATAATTTGAATGTTTCATTTTTTTTAATGAATAGTAAAAACGTTTCATAAGTGAAAAACACATAAATTATATAAAGTTATATTTAACTTAGCAGTTGAAATAATACATATAAGTAATTGAAACCATTACAAACACATAACTTTTTCACTTACAAGCTCATCTGCATCAGTTCAATAGCATTTGGAGTCCACACACCACGCAATAAGCGCTCCAAGACCTTTAAGAATGCTGTGCCATTACCTGTTGATAAAAATATAATTGACGGTATTCATTAAAAAAATTCTAAATATGTATTATTTAATAACAATTGTAACTTCATTTCGGTAAATAATACACATTCAAAATGAAATTTATACATTAAATCAGCAGTTCTTATGCTGTGGTCCGCAGGCCCTAGGAGGGTCCTCAGCAACATTCTAGGGCAGGGGTGTCAAACTCGTGGTCTATGGGCTGTATGTGGCCCACAATGAACATATTTTCAGCCTGGCCAATATAATGGCACACAATATATGATAAAATAAAATTTTTTTTCGAGAAATAGGAAAGATAGTAGTAGACAAGAGATATCAGGGAACAGGACAAACATTTAATTTTCTTGATTTTTTTAATGTATTATTCAAAATAATCAATATTCATAAAAACATAGAAAATGAATGTCCCCTTCCCCCTTGCCGTTTTTTTCTGTGGTCCATCTAAAACTAAACCTTATTTGCTTGGCCCAAGTATTTCAATCAAAAATATTCATTCCGATTGGGGTGTTCAAAATCTTGGGAGTCAGCAATGTCAGGCTAATACATAAAGGAAGGCTGCAGTGATCTGAAGTTTATAACTACGGCATTAGACACATACAAGACATCTTATAAAACATTTTGAAAAATTTTTTGAAGAAGTTTTTTTATCTGTCTACATTTTTTAATCATTAACCTCTCTTTACAATGTGCTGCAAAACAGATCTTTAAAATAACCGGAGCACACAAATTGGTTTTCACCCTTACAAGGATAAAGTGTTTGCATTTTTGCTAAAAAAATTCAAATTTTAGTTCATAATAAACAAGTATTTACTCACTGTTGTTACATTCAGATTAAGTAATAATTAAGATTTAATCCCCAAGACCTACCTCAAAGATAAAAAGCAATTAAATCTTCATGAAATAGACAGAGAACCACTAATGCAGTTAACAATAAGGGATGGAATTGCTGAGGATGATTTGTAGATACAAGACAGAATCTTTCTACTCTTCTGACAAAAGTCATGCATTTCAAGTCTGAATCTAGCTACAGCAGACTTTTATACTACAAAAACATTCTAGAATACCTAGGCATGAAAATAGTGTAGAGAGAATAGATTTTCGAAGAATCAAGAGCAATGTGTTAATTTGTTCAAATAAAATGCTTCCTACTGACACATACTGTTATAAGTAAAAGAAATTGTTCCAAGTATTGTTGAAAAAAATTACATATGTAACAGAATTTTGAAGAAAATAGAATGAAAATAAAAATAGTATACAAGATTTTTATATTTCAAACTTTCATAATGTGTTTTGAATAAACAGACAATTCGATATCGAGTTTAAAAAAAAAATGGCTTAGTTAGAAATGACATGCAAATAAATAACACCATTCAAATGATTGATAAGTATTAAGAAAAAAAAAAAAAACAAAAACAAACAGACAGTTAACTTAAAAAAAAAGACTAACCTTTCAAAGTTCCAATGATAATCATGATCAGGTAGCCATTTGGATAGATCTTGGCAGCATGGACAACACCATCATGCACTTTTTTGCAACGAATCACTTCTTTCATGAGAGCAAGAACCAGTTTAATGGGCAAGAATTTGAAAACTTTATAGCCAATATCAAAAGGCATGTAAAATATCACATACCTAAAACATCAATTAAAAAATTATTAATATGAAAAATCAATGCATCAAATAATCAAGCACACAATAATTTTTTCAAAAAAGCACATAACTTTATTAAAAAAATGTTGCAAAGAACAATTAGATCCTTATTTGCACGCCTATGAAAAATTACACTCATTGACAGATGTATAATTTGGCAATTCTACTGATCCCTAGATACCAATCAGTTCATAAGTGCAACTAATATAAAAAGAGATTTTGTAAAAATAAAAAAAAGGATTTTGCAAGAAAAAGCAATTGTACATAGTCAGTATTTACATATCATAGGTATTAACTCCAGAACTTTGATTCACACACAAAGGACATACTGCATCTTGAAACTAGATTCTAACCCACATTTTGAAACTTTACCCAAAGTTTTGGCATTTCATTTCTATAAAACCTAATAGCAGAAAGTGCATGCATTATATTTCTTATGATAGAGAAAACATACTAATACTTCAAACAATATCTAATATTTTTTTCCTTATCAGACAATAAACTCCTCAGCCTCATTACGATTCATATAATTTAAAAAAATGCAATTGCTTGGAAAAATAAACACCAATAAGTGAATTAACAGTAAATAAATATTTAACTCTCTCCAGATATTTAAGCATATGTGGTTAGATTGTTGGCATACGAGTTTGATAGTGTGCTCAAATCACTAATGTTACCAATGTTGAAATTAGAAGTGTAAATAGTCAGAAGATATGTTATAGCTATTAGAAAAGGAGAGAAGGTGTGTATGTGTGGGAAGGAGCCCATATTTACATGCCATTTTTAAACTTCTTCCCCTCCCCTTGTAATAAATAAAAAAATGATAGAAAAATATTAAATTTTTTTAGCATCGAAATCTTATATTTTAACCTGACAGACTTTTCACATTCCGTAAAATCCAGCACATAACCTACACTGCCATATAATGCTCACCTATATTTTCAAGCTGCAATTTTTAAATTTTAGGTACATTTTTCGTACAACACACATCCCCCTCCCTTTTTTTTTGTAAAGAAACCTGAAATGCATGTGCACAATGTTCTTATGTTTTGAAGTCATTTATTCAAGGTATTCTGTATTCCAAGCTTTAGGAAAAAATAGTACACTTCTAAAACTACAACCCTTTAAGTTCATTAGGAGTAAGTATCATTTCCTTTAAATAAACAGTATTTTGATACATTTAGAAGTCTAATTTCTTTTCTATGCTCATCTTTTTCGAAGCTCTCATTTTCATAAGTGACTTATAATGTGCATCTATAACTTTCAATATTTTTTTATGTTAAAAGTGTACATTATACATTGGATTTTAGAGTACACAGTGGCCCATTTTGAAAAGTGACATTATTAGACAAGAAAAATACTTATCACCAAAATAACACATTTTCTTTAAATCAACTAGATGGACATATGAAGGAAAGAATGCACAGCATGTTGAATAAATGGTGTACACAAATGAAGGAGGAGGGTTGGGAATTCAAACCTCTCACAGAAACAGATTTTTAATTTTTAACAAAGATTACAGCTCATCAATTTTGTCTAAATGTATGTGGTTTTAGTCTCACTCTCCATAAATATAAGACTGTGTGAAGACCTCTATGTTAAATGAACCATATTATAAAATCTTAATGTGAAATTGAAACAAACACACTGCAATGAAAAAAAATTTAAACAAACATTAGTACATGTGTATGGCTGTTGTAAAAATTTAACTAAGAAATTGTTATAGAAAATAATGAAAATGCAACGTCATAAGATTAAATGCATTGAATTTGTTACAGTACTTTTTCCCTTCACACATTTACTTTTTTCCTCCCCTATGATATACTAGACCAGGGGTCATCAACTTTAAGCTGGAGTGTGCCAATCCAATCTATCAATATGATTCAGTGTGCCAAACAGGATGTTTTTGAAACAATTTGATTCCCGCAATAATGCATGCTGAGTTAGAGAATAGATAAATTATATAAATATTTACAGTTTTATTATATATTAATTTTGCATCATTTAGAGATATTTCTTAACATAAAATGTACATATGTAACTATTTCTTCAACAAAAATAGAATATTAAATAGTACATGTATTATGTACTTTTAAACATATTTATTAAAAGAAATAGAAAAACCTTGTGATTGCACTCCTCTACTTTCATATCGTAAAATAAGGGGTGTAATTTGTGACTTTCAATTTAACTATTCTGAGCATTCAGTTGTTAAACAATTTCTTTGCTGACTCAAAATATTTTTCACATGTGGAAAGATTTTTTTACTTAGATATGTAGTAACAAAAGCAGAATACACATGCAATTTTCTCTCTTCAAACAATTCAATTTCTCCAGCAATGACATTTGATAATTTACAAAATAGCCATGTAAATTTATCTTTAGAGTTATCTTTCAGATTTTTCATAAATCCGTAGATGTGTACTATTCTGAAGATGTTTGTCAAATAGGGTCCATTACAAACATCAACTTCCATCCATTCAAAATTTGATAAATGTATAGAGTAGTGCAGAGTGTTACTGAGAATTGAAATGTATGCTAAATGTGCCATAAGTTGCTGACCCTTGTACCCGACTTTCATATTACTAAAAACAGTACATATGTATTATCGCAATTTATTGGAGACATATAAAACGAAGCACATGATTGCCAATCCAGCACATAAGAACACATGTGAAATTGGAGTTGCCAACTTGGTGAGTTATCTTGAAAGTTCACGATTGTTGGGATAATACCCAAGTACCTTAAAAGCTTAGATAAACTGGCAATACATTGCTCCAAGAAAAATAACCAAGACAAAAAGGTGCCAATAGGTATGGTTATAATTGAAAATACATAATATAATTTGAAGGATATCTGTTCTTATTAATGAAAACATCTCATAATTTACTACACTAACGAAAAACTGATTTGGTATCATGGTTTTGTTATACATGTGTTCAACTCAGTGAAAGACCCAACTGCTTGGTATTTAAAATAACTGAAAGTTTAGGGATTTTGTAAAACATTAAATTTCTGTTTAGAAGTATATATTTTGTTCCATAATTCAAAATAGATCTTATTTCTACTGTCTGTAATTTCAAAACATATCAATTATATAAAATTTTATCATACCCCAAAATTACATAAAAAAAATGCGATATTAAAAATCAAAGCACTAGTAAATTAAATTGTATTATTTGAAATCCAGATCCTTTATAGAAACATTAAGACAATCCAAACATAAATACTCCTTCTGAGAAGCGTTTCATATTTATCAAGAAATGACAACCTACTAACCATGCACCAGTTGCTAGTAGTAACGAGTTCTGGTTCTTGAATGATGAGAGAATGGGCTCGCCTAATAGAAAACTGGCAAACATGGCTCCACCATAGATAGACAACATGCACGAGACCCAGCATGCCAATGGATGCTTGCGAGAAAATAGATGTGCACCTATACATAAATTTAGAAACTGTTACCTTTTATTCTAAATAATGTTCAAATATTTTGAGAAACAGATTCAAAATTGTAGTAGCAATACAAATATGTACAAGAAATTTAAAAAGGTTTATATGGTATAATTTTCATACAATGTATACTTTAATTTTATTAGTACTTCATAGTCTATAATTTATTAAAAATGATTCCATTATTCCTGAAATACTTAACAATAAACAGATTGATAATGCATTTGAAAAATACCAAGTTGTATTATCAGATGCAGCAATAATAAATTTTGCCCACAGGTTACATTGTTTAAATATTTGTTTCAAAATATTTGTATTGATATATACTAACACAAATGGCATTGACAGTTTAATCTAATGAAAGATAATTTTGCTTCAATTAACTTTTATAAGCCAAGAAATTTTATAATATAATTTTCAACTTCGTTTAAAATGTTCATAATCCTGTAAAGTTATTCAAAAAGCATTTCAGATCTTTACACATAAACATTTTAAATTGTAAAATATATCATTTTTGAAAAGAATATGGAGAATTTTATTTACATTTTTATGATTTTTTTTATCATTTTGATGCTGTAAAATCAGTCTTTTTGCTTGATTATGACATGCTTAAACTTTGCAGAAATTATAGACTGAGTTGTTTTTTGGCATGAGGATAACTAACAAATGATTAAATTTTTACAAAACAAATATTTATTATTCATGATTAAATACAAGTTATTAAATTACAGCTTTCTTAAATCATTAAGGTACTTAATATAATTATACTTCATCAAAATACGAGAAATGTATTTCTGCATTTACTACAGTTTTACAAGAAATTTATAAAATCAACTTTAAATTCTTAAAAAAAAAATCTATAAATACAAACAGAAAATTTAAGCAGTTGAAATATTACATAATTTTTTAAAAATGTCACTAAAATCTTATAAATTTCAAATGTTAAAAAAGTAATTTCTTAGTTATAATTTAAAGAACATTGAGTGATTGAAATAAAATGAAAATAGAAACTATTTTGTTAAACTATCTTCAATGAGTAACAGTGTTTAAAATTAGAACTCATAAGTGCCGTGGCTTAATTCTTGAACCTTACATTAAAAATCTTGCACGTAGAATTATATATAATATGTTCTTGCAAATCTTACAGATGTATAATTAGAATTATACAATACAGTAGGAAATTGGCAATAGAAAGGTATTATTTAGATTTCTTTTACAAGATAAGCATTTTTAAAGAAACTTTTCTTTAGTTGCCTAATTAGCTTTGGTATATTGGCACTATTCCCAAATTGAGAACTGTTAAATCTTGTCACATGAAACATTTTTATATACTGTAAAATCAAATAAGATATAAACCAATGCTAATATAAAAACAGACAAAACTCGAATATATGATTTAAACTAATTTAAAATTATACTTTAAAATCAGAAACAGCTCTAACAAAATATTTTCCGATTGCCATATTAAAAGAAATGTTAGTCCAATATTTAAAATTTACCAATATAAATTCATAATCACATTAATTAAATTATTAATATATATGTTCATTTGATGCATTTAAAAAACATTCAAGCAAAATAAAGTAAATCCTCAATTTTTTAATAAAGTCTACCTGGAGAAAAATAGGGGTAAAAATTTTAAGTTTTCACCGTAATTTTGCAAATTCAAAGAAATTTTATCTGCGGAACTATTTATATTTTCTGCAGGTACTCAAACATTTAATTAAATTCAAAAATTTTAAGATACTTTCACAAATTTAAATAACAAATATGGTAATTTTTAACACACATACATAATTTTTTTTTTAAAGAAAAGTATCACGCATTTACGCGGTACTTTTTAACAACTCCAACAAGAACGCAAGACAATATTTTTTCCTACTGTATATACAAACCTCCGGCCAAGTCTTCTTTTACGTACAAACACATTATGAGGCAATGGGCAAGTTCGAAAAATGGATACATCTGTAACCTCGAAATTTGGTTCGCAATTTCTAAGAATGCTTCGGGATCCATGTTGAATGAGTTTCGTTACCGGACAGCACACACACAACAGAGAAATAGAGAACAAAAACTTATCACAAACGGTGCACTACTCTAAGATGGAAAAGCACAACCAGGGATCACAGCACTCCGCATCCGAAAAAGCTCTCATAAAACGATGATGATTCTTGCTCCCGCGCATCCGCTCTGCGCATGTTCCAGAGTAAGGGTAAATAGGGGAGGAAAAGAGACCCAGTTTTGTTTTGGAAAATTTCGCTCCATAGGATACAGAAATGTTTACATCCATTTCCAGCACACAACTCAGGTTTGTATGGTGTTTAAATATTTATCTTCTTCTAATATTTATTATTAATGTATTTAAAAACTAAAATTTGATATTTGTGAAAAATTTTCATTCTTATTTTATCTATACCTATATGCAAATCAATTCGATTTCAGATAAATTTATTTATTTTAAACAAATTACTTACAAAAATCTGCTTACGAATTTCTATTATATCTCAGGTGATAATTATAATTAATCATATAAAAAGTAAAAATACTAGTTGTATTTCACATAATCTCTCTTTCCTGAATTACTATCAGTTTGAATTAATAAATTTATATTTCTTTTGGTTGAATTTTTTGAAGTGTAACATTTAACAATGTATTTTAATCATTTCAAGAACATTAATGAATTTAAATACATGTAACGTTGCTAGTAAATTAATTTAAATAAGTTATTGTTCAATGTATCGTACAAAAAGAATAATAAAAAGCCAATATAAGTATTATTTCAATCCTGAAGGGCTGTGTTTTTCATAAATATTTTTAGAGATGTATATCAGGAATACATAATTATGATGATTATTGTGCTTATTTATTTTACAGGTTATACTCCAAACATGACGGAATTGATGTTTTAAAAAGAAATTTTTGATATTTGAATTAAATGCTCTTTATGCTTTTTCTTTGCGGAATCTGATTTTTAGGCTATTCTTTATCTTTTTATTTCATTTTTTTTTCAATCAGTCTAATTTATAAATATCAAAAAAAATAAATAAAAAAATCCTATTACTCTTAAATTGTTATTATTATCTGAAAAAACGGAGTTTTGAAACAAAATGCAAAGGAATTAATGCATTGTGTATTTAATTTTCTTTACTTTTCATAAATTAAACCTTTTTTTAAAGTACATACACTTATCATAAATATTTTTAATGTATTTATATTATAATTCAAAAATTTTCTTCCAATGCTGAATTTAATATGAATAATTTTCTTTCCTAAAATGAAATTTATTTCAAAATATTTTTATAGACAGTCAGATTTATCTTTTCTGCATTGTATTTGTTATTCATCATTACAACCAGTTTTTATGTAGTTGAGTGAACAAGAAGAAAAATAAAAGGAAAGAAAGTTTGTATTAGAATTTCAAGTGAATCTAATTTCCAGAATGAAAACTCTGAAAATAATCTTTTGCTCTCTATTTTCTATTTCTTAATATTAAATACATACATTATTTAACTAAAAAGAAAAAGAATTGCAGCTTATATTAAAAAAATATATATATTTTCCTTAATCGAATTTATATATTTTTTGAATCCTTCTTGATTATGAGTGGAATATCTATCTGTTCAGGTGTCGTCCTCGTCACTTGACCGAGGTTCAAAATTATAAGGTTCGTCGCCAGTAGTCTCCCTATAGCTTTAAAATGCGACGATAATGAAAATCAAATCAACCTCTCTTTATTATTACATGTAATTTTTTAAGAAAAAGGAACCCAAAAGGAATTTAAAACTTTTCATATAGATATCACGAGAGCAATCTTGCTTAAATTACATGAAGCACTCCATGCTCAGTGAGAGAATATTAAATGTCGCACTATTCAGTTACACGAGGACTATTGGTGATGGACCTCGTCATTTTGAACCATGATCAAGGTCACCTGTGCAGGCACTGGTCTCCTAATTTCCACACCACACCAACGAGACTCAATGCTCAACTTATCGTCAAAACTTAATATTGAATTAATTTGTATTTAATTTTTAAGTTTTTAAAAAATGTTATATGTTCCTTTGCATGATGTTTTGTTTTTCTTTCAGATCCCAAGTGGAAGATTTGAAGACACTTTTATCTTGCTTCTATAATTTCCCGCGTGATCCAAGATGTCATTCATTTCCTATAGCATACAAAAGAAGGAAAATTTCTAGTTATATATGATGGCCACGGTAGCCTTGTAGTCATGATCACGAAATCGTGGCTGGCGTTATGGAATCGTGAGTTCGAGTCCTGATGCCACTGAAGACCTACCGGCTGATGTACGTTAAATCTGTCTTGACTCAAAGTCCTCACGCCTACGTGACATGAAAGTTAGAAGAGAAGGGTGCCGGTCCAGGTGCCGTCTTCGTCACTTAATCGCTGACTTTATTGGCTAAAATGTCTTATTTTTAGCTAAGAAATATCTTGACACAAAAAATTAACTCCAAAATTGGTATTATTAATATGCTGGTCTGTGTGAGTATTAGTCTGTAGCAGTGCCCCGCAACCTTTTTATCGCTGCGGACCGGTCAACGTTTGAAAATTTTACCGCGGTTCGCTGAGGGTGGGACACTTTGATTGTTTTTATTTTAGATTGTTTTGATTTAACAATTTTAATTTAGTTATACATTTAAATATGCCTTCAGAATAAAATATAGCTGCACCAAAAATGAATAAAAGGGATTTAACGTGGAATATAAAGTGATTTCCTTGGAAAGTTGCGCAAATCCGAGAAAATGCACCACTTTAAATACAATGGCAATAGTTTAATGTTCTTTAGGCGGCCCGGCACCATTTGATCCACGGACCGGGAGTTGGGACCCTCCCCACTGGGAGGGGGGACATTGATTGTTTATATTTTTGATTATTTTGATTTATAGCAAAATGTATTTAATTGTATTTAATACATAAAGAATATAAATAATTTAATAAAGAATTTAATTCTATTTAATTATGCCTTCAAAATAAAATACAGTTACACCAAAATAAATAAAGTGATTTAACATTTTAACTTTCTAGAACGTTAAATCAATGAGAACCCTGAGCTTGTTTTTTGCAATGAGAACGGTTCCATCTGGGGTAATCGGAACAATGAACCGAAGTGTGTTTTATGTCCAGTTTATTCCGTTGCTTTGTTTTGGTTGCTGTTACTGCAGAAAACCCGCTTCACACAGATGGTCTTTTTGTGGAAACGACATTTCACACGTGCTTTTGTATTTGAGGGTTAAGGCGTGGCCGCCCCCGCAACCCCTTTTTACTTCCGAGGAATCTGATTCCACCGACCGGAGGATGGGAAAAAAGAGAGCTCCAAGAGGGCCGGATCCCCGAGAAAGGCGGTTTCTGCCCCCCCTCGAATGGGGTGGAGAAAGGGGAAAGCTTTGACCAGGGCAGCTGGCGAAGAAAGTAGAATGTCCCGCTGAGAAGAACTGAAAAGAAAAAAGTTGCTTTTTTTCTTTTTCTTTTTTTTGCTTTTTTAAAAAATTAAAAGATTTATGTCACTACCTTCGGGGCCCTTTTAAAAAAAAAATTTAATGAAACACAGAATTTTTTAATTTGGTGTATAGAACTAGGAATTTAAATTCAGTTGGAATGAAACGGGTGGCCCGGTACCATTTGATCCGCGGACCGGGGGTTGCGGAGCACTGGTCTATAGGACTTACGAAGCTAGCGCGTGACGTAATCCAGTCAGGTTCATAATTCGACAGACGATCGTTTTAATGTTTGTTAAAAAAAAGTAACCACGGCAAATAGGTTTTAAAATTGCTCAGTGGACACGGTACCGGGATTTGAAGAATGAAAGATCCATTGATCAAATCTTAGTTCAGAGAAAAGGTGCTCTTTATCTCAAATCCCTTGTTCAGGATTTTTAATAATTTGTGCTGGAACATAAAACTGTTCAAACTACAACACTAAATAAACTGAAGCCGAAAGGACTGTCAAAGATTAAAAGACATAGAAGTTATTTTTATTGTATTTTTAAGGATTATAGGATGAAGTAAAACGCAGGGCAAGAAATATTTGGTTCATTAGTTAATTTTGTTAGGGTAAGACTCTATCTGATTGTTTATTTACACACACATGCTTAAGACGTATTTATGATTCACATAAAACTTCGAAATGCAGGAAAGAAAGAAAAATAAAGGAGGGTGGAATGAATGAAATGACAGCAAGAAAAGGGACGAAAATAGAAACAGATCTCGTTAGGGCATTCCAAAGACGTGACATCGATGTTTATCTAAGGTCTTAAATTCCAAGAACTTGATTGACTGATTGTTTATTAACGTCGCATGAGCTGACAGTTCATTGCATTAAATATCGAATACGAAAAACCCGTTCTTAGCGAATCTCTACTCAACGAAAGGAGCATGCCTGCTAAATTTCAAGTCTATGGTCTAATAGTTCTGGAGATCTCATGATGATTTAGTGAGTGAGTCGCTTTTCTCCTGTATATTTAAAGAGGTCGCCCAACCGGTATAGTGGTTAGCGACGCTGACTGCGGTGCCGTAGGGACTGGGTTCGAATCCCGGAGAAGACATGGATGTTTGTAAATGTTTAGTGCCTTTGCGGCATGGGGGTACTCTAAATAGCCGTCGAGCTGCAAGTCCTCTCGTGTGGTTGGTGGAAGGGAAAAGAGGTGGGAGGCCCCTGATCACCCCCAGGGTTTTCTCCCTCTAAATTGGGGTGGAACCGAGCAAAATCGTACTGTCACCTGCATGGTGCTCAAAGCAAAGGCTAACAACAGGCGTAAAAATTCCAGCCCTTAGCCGCGATGAATTTCCGGGCCTCGATCTGACTTCGTCAGGCAGGTGGCATTAGTCACAACAACAACAATATTTAAAGAGAGAGAGAAATGTAACTCAATTGGGTGTTTTTGAATCGACAGTTCGTACTGATTATACGATACGATTTAAAAAATTATCAGATTTACTTATATATTTTTTAAAAAATAAAACAATAATAAAGGCGTTACAAAATATTAACATCTTAATTATTAACAAATATTTCTCCCATGTAATTTCTGATTCAGCATAAATTAATTTTTTTAAAGAAAAAGTGTTGTTTTTGGTATAATTTTTTGTGTAGAACCTTTTTTTTTCAATTAGATATCATTATTGAGATTTTATTTTGTTTTTTTGTAGAATTGGTATTTATCTATTTCCTTTAGTTGCCGTATGGCTGCCGTAGTTGGTTAGGCGCTGGCCTTGAACGTCCAAGTTTATGGGTACAATTCCGGTCAAGTCAGTAGCTTTTCATTATGCAAAAAATAGATAACAATCATACAATTATGCGGCATATTAAAAATCCCGAGAGGGCCTGTTTGCTTGGATGCTCAAAATTAAATTCTTAGTTCAATTTCGTATCATCAGAGCTCAGGGTCTCCCTCTGGGAAGAAAACTGGGCGTCAAAACTACATTGTTGCAATTGGTATATACACATTGGATGCCAACTTCCGAGAAATGTATGCAATGGTAAAAACACCTATCTGTATCGCCATCACGTTAAATCTTTTACGTTAAGAACATCAATATTCTATAACGTTTTATTCCCAGACAGAAGCATTTCCGTTTTATGGAGATTCTTTGATGAGTAGAAATTCTAACAATAAACTGTTAATAGTTTTAAAAAAAAATCAAGAAATTTTTAGTAAGAACTACTAATTTGACAGTTGTTGCTTGCTTAACGTGTTATTGTTCAATCACATATTGCTTTTATTAATATTGTGTGAGGGAATATTTATTCATCTCACTCTACAAAGCAGCACGAGGGCTATTATCGACAGACCACGTGATTTTGAGCCTCGGTGAAGTGACGAGGACGACACCTGAGCTGGCATCCCTCTCCTAACTACCGCACTACGCCAATGAACCACGACAGAACGGGTATCATTCCCTTTAGGTGGTGGGTTTATGACACCAGACTCGAACTCATGACACATCGGACATGAGTCCGTGCCTTTGTCTACTAGGCTACTGTGGCTTTCTTATTAATGTCGTCATGAAGCAGTTAACTATAAAAATGTTGGATAACAATCCGGGATCAGTGCTGAATCAACGATTTGAATAAATCACATCTAAGCTCTCTTGTAAAAGTTTCAGGTGGAAAGTCACCTACATTTAGAGAATACGAACACAAAACAAAGGCAGCGATTTCAGGAACAAAAATCGAGTAATCAAAAAGAATGAGTTAAGACTGAGTCATTTGGAAGTACTAAAACATATTTTATGAGAAAAATCAGACGTGTAATCAAGTTCACTGTTCAGGTGCGTTTTACAAAGAAGATTACGATATCTATTGTTTTCATTTCTAGACAAATAAAAAAATATCCGAATGATAAGCCCTGTACCAAATGGCTTAGCTATTTTTAGCAGGATATCGTTGGATTTTTTCAATTTTCTTTTCATCTTTTTGTCCCTAGAGCGAATGAGGTTTTTTGTAACAAATCTCTCTATTAGTGTTATCAGTATTCAGGGGATTAATTAAAATTTAATATCAAGAAAACTATTTAAGTTTTAATCACTTCATATTTGTACTTAGAAAGGTAATTTATTTTTTAAAAAGATTATTTGGAAATATTTTTCCTCGCCGTTGATTTTCCTCTAATTTTTTAAGACAAAGTGAAATTGCAGCGAAAGATATATATTTATCCCTTTCATCACCGAGGGAAACATTTTCCCCCGTTTTAAAATTGGGGATTGTCGTATTTAATTGTAACCTCAAATGCCTTTTTTATACAGAACGTATGTCGAACGCAATTACGTAAACACTGTAAGTTTTAGAAAGAAAAAAAATTGTCAAATCAATTAGTTAATGATTAAATATTCGCTGGCTTTATACTGTATTCTCATTACTTATTTCAGCTTATTATGTCTTATAATAATATATTACTGAGTTTTCTCCTAAGTTTTATGTTATTCCGTAAGTATAATTTTGTGCAATAATTAAGTATATTTGAACAAATGAAAATAAATGCCTCTGTGATAATGATAAATAATTCTAATCCCATAAAATTCTAAAAAAAAACCCGTCTACACATTGTTAGATATTTATTATTTATTTTACGTTTAAACAAACTAAACAGTAACATACCAATATTTATCCTTAGCTACCTTACGGTCTTGCAAGGGTTAAAATGTCATTTTAAAACTGCGGTTATTTGTTAAAAAAATTTTAAATTTTTTTTTTTGCTTTGCATAACTATGGGGCCGCGATGGCCTAATGGTAAAGGTCAGAACCCCCAAAACCGGGGTGTCAGAGTGAGTCTTGCCCCGCTGAAGACCCACCGTGCAGAGGACCCGTCAATTTAAAATTTGGGGAAGCCAAACGTCTTCTTTTTGGGTGGGTGTGGATCTTGGAAGGGGGGGTCCCAGCTCGGTGTCATCCTTGTCATTTGAACATGGTTCAAAACTCGGGTCCGCCCCTACCCTCGAGGGCTAAACAGTGCGATGTTAATATTCACTCCCTCCATAACGTAGTTTAAATAATTCAACAGCATTAAAGACCAAAAACAATGCAGGCATTAAATTTATTTACTGGTTTTTTAAAAAATCATTTCCAATTTTGGAAATTTCCCGCAAAAAAAAAGTCTTTTTTTTTATATTTTTTTTTATCATGTTCTGTTCTTTTACAGTTGGGTTGCAGGGTTACTACTGCATAGGAACATTTTTGTTTTAAAAATAATTTTATCCCATGCTGAGATCAATTGCACACACAGGGGTGGGGAATCAAACCCCTTCCATACACCAACAGATTTTTAATTTTTAGCATTGAATTGCCCCGTTTTTTTTCAATATTTTTGAATATAAACTCCCTTCCTTTAACAGAAACATGCGTACGCAACTGTTTGAAATCTCCCAAAATTTTAACAATTTTCCCCCGCCCCCAAATAAATCAAATTAAAAAAATTTTTAAACCTGGGTTTTAAGCCAGGGGAAAAATTTTGCCCCAAATTATTTAGAGAAAGTTTTTTTTCCTTTTTTTTTTGCTAAAAAAAAACAATTTTTTTAAACTTCCCGGAAAAGGAATTTATTTAAAGAGGCTTTTTTTTGGGTTTTTTCTTTTTTTTTTTTTTTTTTTTTTTTTTTAGTCTTATCTGTTTCGACCATGTCTTGTTTCTATTTTGAAATAAGTGACACTTTCTCGGATCACCTAATTAGGATTGATACATATTGTTGCCATTTATGTATCCAGATTATTTTAAATCATCGTAAATCCTCAAGAAATCATCTCTGTGAATATATATACCGTAAAATCCGGCGTATAACGCGCAACCATACTTTAGAGCTGCAACTTTTAATTTTTAGATATATTCGCCGTATAACGCGCACCCCCATTTTTACGAAAAAGCCTGAGATGTACACATGTAATGCTCGCATGTTTTGAAGTCATTTATTGGAGGTATTATCACAGGATTATGAAAAAATAGTATATACTTCAAGAAATACAAACCTTTAAGTTCATAAAAATGTCATTTTTTTTTAAAACATAAATTGATAGGTGTAGAAATATAATTTTTTTTTGCTTTTCCCTTTTTTCACTTTTCAAACTCCATTTTATACCCGGCTATAACCGCCTCGTTTTGATCTTTTTGTGGTTTAAAAGTGCGCGTTATACGCCGGATTTTACGGTATATATATGAAGTTTCATCTTGAACAAAACCTCAACAGTAGACTTCTAATAATGGAATTTGTTGCAAGCGCTTTGAATCCTTTCCAGTGAGGTTGTTCTAACCTCAGTAACAATTCTATATATAAAATGCAAACTAACTCTTCTATTTTTCGTCTATGGCTCCTGATGTCTTTGATCTGGCTTTCCTCACACAATCATTGATTACACCTGTATTGAAATAGTAATACATATTTGCAAGCATCTTGTTTCCTTCACAAGGTGAGAGAGAGATTCTTGTATCAAACATTGCAGTAAAGAACTCTAAGAGTTTAGGCAAGGAAAGCACACGTGGGAATCCACAATAAAATTATGCTCCATACCCATCTTTTGTGTCAAACATATAGCTCTGTTTTCTTACCCTTCTATTTTCAATTACCGTAAAATACGGCGTATAACCGCCCCCATACTTTTTAAACCGAATTTTTAAATTTTTTGATATTTATTTTTTTTCCCCATCCTTTTTTTGTAGAAACCCGGGAAAGTGTGCGCAGTGCTCTATGTTTTGTATTTATTTGAGATATTTTTAACTTTTTAAAAAGTAAAACCAATTCAAAAAGGGAAACCGTTTTTTTTTTTAAAAAAGCGTATTTCGATAAATCGAATCTAATTTCTTTTGCTCATTGCTTTCTTTTACTTTTTAAATTCATTTTTAAGATGCGTAACGCACGCACCCCGTATTTCGATCTATTTTTTTTTGCTATAAGTCCCTTTTCGCCGGTTTGGAAATAATATGTATTTAGTCAGAAATCGAAATCTCCGGAAAATGATTAATAAATAATATCGCAGTTTTCCCAAAAAATATTTATCAAAAAGCAATGTTATACTAAGTGAAGGTGAGTCAAAAAAAAAACTGGTGTTCTGTTATTAACAAAGTGGTTCCGATTGCAAACTTCAACGTTTCACTTTTTTTGATTTTAATTAATGCCGTTCTGGATGTTATTCCCGAGCTATTGGGGGGCTGCGGGAGCCCAGTGGTTAGGTTCGGGCCATGGCAGGAGCTGAGTTCGA
>BMAV01013115.1:0-10250 GCA_019973955.1 Trichonephila inaurata madagascariensis
AATTTGTTTTCAAATGAAGTTTTCTTCAACTTCTTACTTTTCGACTTGCACAAATGATATATCAATCGAAAGATAATAATGCAAAGAATAAGATTAAATAAAAATTTAAAAAAAACGATAGGTCGGTCATGTTTGGGGTACCAAGTCCCCTCAAGCTCAGTATTTATGCAGTCTAGACTTTAGAAATACTTGTTAAAACATTTTGATAGATGTATCTTGTTCAAAGTCTTCGATGAAAATGGCTACCAGCTGTGTATGGAGTGAGTTTTTGTACTTTGGAAGCTCTTAAGCCTTTTTTAAGAATGGATTACTTCTGGTTATGACAACCGATGCTTTTGAGACAGGTAATACTTCTCTTTCGGTCGTGTCCTCTACATCCAGTGTTTATCTGTCAATAAAACGTGATGGATCTTCCTTAGTCTCACTTTTGTCGTTTTTGTTTCTTTAAACCTCTCCAAAAGTATACGGTCTCAAGCTTTATGTAACTTTTTAGCAAAAGTTGCCACTGTGGCTTATAATTGTGAAACAGCTTTTATAGAGTAGAAAAACACTATAACTGTTACTGAAAAGACATCGTGAAGAATAGTCTGTGACAGATAAAATTAAGATGAATGGAGTTAGGTCTAGACAAGAGTAATGAAAACACGTAGAATAATAATAAAAATAAAGCAAGCATGGTGAACTGGTACTTGACAAATTACGAAACAAACATTTTACATGGTAAAAAGCAAATATGATGTATTTACGTTGATTAGAGGTTAATGATCTAGAAATTCCATCAAATAATTCTAAAAAAAGCTTTAAGGTATCTGACTATTTTCGGAACCGTGATTTTAAAAAAGCGCATAAATGGATAATTTTCATGATATTTAGTGTCACTTAGATTAGAATACATGTATAAAATGGTTTTAAGGACGTTTAGACAAAAATGAGTTATTTAAATACAATATTTTGTCAAAAAGTGAACTTAGAATAACTTTTCTTTCAAAATGTTCTTCTTTTATAAAAAATGCTTCTAAAATAATAATTTGTGTGTGTGTGTGTGCTTATATAAAGACTTCTCCAGAGAGTCTGAACTATTTTTTTTGAAAAATTCACATTGATTTCAGAGTTACAACCAAATGAAATAATTATCGGCGTTTTTTTCTTAAAATTGCTCCCCTCTGTTGTCATAAAACATGGATAAACACACTTCTAAGTTATATATTTCATAAATTTTAGTTGAGCCTCTGTACAGAAGTCTCAGCTATATGCAGGCAAAATATTATTATAATAGAAGCATTTTTCACAACAGGAGAATATTTTGAAAATGGGTCATTCTATGTTCATTTTTTGTCAAAATTTAAGTACTTAAATAACTTTTTACTGTAATAATATTCTTAAAACAATTTTATATACATTTTTTAATTTAAGTGACACTAAATATCATAAATATTATCCATTTATACGCTCTGGCAAAATCACGATTCCGAATGTAGTCGGATACCTTAAGATACGTTTTTGAAGACGATTTTTAAAATGTTAATACTATAAATGAACTTGATTCTAATATAAGCTATTATATTAAATATGTTTTTAAAAACACTACTCACACACACACATTTATTCATTTTATATAAAATTTACATAGCTTCTAATTAAATGCTTTCAGTTTAGACCAGTTATTTAATCATTTTTACAGGACTATGAATGGGGAGAGATGTCCATTAATAATTCAAATTAGAAGTGATTGGGATTAATGCTTGTGCCAGCTGCTCTTACTACATGTTAAAAAAAATTATAATTATATTATTTTGGTTGTAACAATGAATAACAATTATGAATTGTTTAATACATGTTTTAAATGGAAAACGTTTACCTGAAGTATTGAAATATTATGTTACGTTCTCAGTTTCTTAACTGTGGAGGTTAGTTTTTCTTTTACTTTTATCATAATGTGCAAATTAAAGTGAATTCCCTTCATGAGTAAAAAAAAGTTGTTATTTATCGGAGTCTATATATGTGGAAAAGAGGTTCTATAGCTTACAAATTACAGAAAAAAATAATTTTAAAAAATATTTTCAAAATTTAACACCGCTAGAAAGGGATCGTATTTTTAAAAAAATGCTAAGAGACTTAATTTCGGTTAGATTATGTTAGACTCAAAATAATTATTTTCCTACAATATAAATATGTAAAAATGATGATTAACTGATAAGGGTTCAATAAGGTACTTATAAGGTAACTGATAAGGTACAAGGGTAGTGAGTAGTACAATGTACAGTACAACATTTGATGACTCTGCTCTCTATCCCTGCACCGCTAAATCAGTCCAATCCAAGCTTTTTTTTTTTTTGGTTTTCCGCTTTACCATTTAATACAAATTCAACATCTTTTTTTTTAAAAGTATCATAACATTACTCTGTGTTAAAAAAATCTGTTAAATGTACCTGATGTGTATTATCTTGTAATTAACTATTTCGGATAAGTCCTCCCACTACATTGAATGTGAAAAAGGTATTAAAATGTTGGTTCCATTTTACTAAAAAGTTCGTTGACTTTTTACCAAAAAATAGCTCTAATACCTAAACTTCATTTTCTTTGTTGTTTTTCCCCTACCTATATATACCGTAGAGCAGGGTTGTTAAACTCGCGGTCCACAACGGACATTTTGGCAGCTCTGCCAGTATATTGGTATACAATAATATATAACAAGCTATCAAAATTTCTTCCAAAATAGGGGAGATAGTTGTAGAGAACAGATGTCAAGTGTTAGGACCAGTGCCATTTTATCCATTGGGCACTTTCAGCGGGTGCACAGGAGCCCGGGGCCTGGAGAGGCTCAGAAGGGCCCGGATAAGCTGAACTTCTGCTTTTCTGATTATAAATTTAGATCCACCAGTGTTAAGGAGGCGTTAGATCTTCTGCTCCCAGGGCCGGAAAATAAATTAAATGGACACTGGTCAGGCCGCAAACATTAATTTTTCTTCTTTTATTTATGTTGATGGTAACGTATTATTCGAAATTTAACTTACATTTCTATGAATATTGATTTTTTCTTATAGTGCAACTGAAATTAAACTTCGTTTGATTGGCCCAAGTTAGCCTTTGAGTTTGACACCCTTGCCATTTTCGTACTAATGAATTTTTGAATTTTAAATAAAAAATCGATCTATACTAGTACACATGTTTTGCTTGTTTTATCGTGTTATTTTATTAAAATGTGTTATCCTTCGAGAGTAGGGATTGCAATACCGGACCAAAAGTTCAATACCGGTATTCGGTATTTTTTATATCTGAATACCGGGATACCGGTTTTAATACTGGTAGCAGAAATTTTAGAAAAAAAAGAAAACACAGGTGTTTCTTTATTTTATATTTGCCAGTTTAATTAGAGAGTGTAAATATGACAAAAAATAATTTGTAAATTTTATCAGAATATTAAGAATCGCAAAAAAGTAAAGAAACATCTTATGTATTTAAATCACAAAAACTGAAAATATCACTCTCATTCTGTGGTACTATTAAAAAATTTTGAAATGTGATCTTAAATACATAATGCATCAATTGCACTGTCATTAAGCCTGGAACGTAATTTTGTGCAATAATTTCATCCAAATTATCTTTTTTTTCCCGAAATAATCTAAAATCTTTGATGGCTTGAGCTTAGAAAGTGTGCTAAAATTTTTATCTTTATCGTAATTAGATTCTTTCCTCTTTAACGAATTTGAATCATGTTTTGTTTTTAAATGTGTTTGGAGTCCACTTGCAGTTTAATAACACTTGAGCCTTTTTTTACATTGTTCCACCATATTCTTTTCATCATATAAATAATTATTATCAACTGATTTTTTATGTTCTTTAAAATTATTCTTATTCATTAATTCATTATTATGAGTTATTATTTATGAACATATATATGTGCATATCATACTTTAATGTTTTAAATATTTTTCAAATTTATTATATATATATATAATAAATTTGAAAAATATTTTAAACATTAAAGTATTATATGCAAATACAGTGTGAATAACAAACTCGCCAATTAAAAAAAATATCGAAATATTACGCACTTTCTTCACAACTACAAACTTGTTTTCACAGATATAAATAACAAACTATAAATTCTGAGCGTGTACAGTATCGCTGTGAGCTGTAATAGGATAGTTTTGGCCCGCTTCCTTGAATGATTCACATATTTTATCACTTCTCTTAACTGTAAGATAAGACTTCATATTCGCAGTTTAATTAATTTCGCCTGTTAGGGAGACATAAAAACAAAAAAACGTTTACTATTTTGCTATGTTGGTAATCCCTGAACATATAGTGGAGACAATTTTTAAAAAAAATTCTAGTAAATACCGAAAAACCAGTATTTAAGTTTGTGAATACCGGTATTATAAAATTGTACAAATGGCTAAGAATACCGGTATGGCAATCCCTATTCGAGAGTAAGGAGATATCCATTATATCAATAGAAGTTGAGAGTAATTCATTTATTTGACTTATTTTATAAATATCATTATTTTAAATTGTTTGGGCATTAACATATATATATTTATACATTTCACATTACATGTATGAATGAAATTTAGCTTCACCTTTTCCCATTCAAGACACTGTAATCTGAATACAAAATGCAATTAAAATTCGATTAAATTAGAGCCTAGTGCAGACTCTTCAAAAAAGTATCTTCGCAGTTTACACCATCAATAAAAAATAGATTACCGCTCGAAAAAAAAAATTGATGAAACTTAGCTTCGTAAACTCTTACTCCATTAACTATTCACAATATTTTTTTGAAAACATTTCCTCTTAAACTTACCAAGATTGAAAGACTCAATCTTGAGCAGATTAATTACTCTTTGGTTCGGATACCCTTTTTTTCTTACTTCCATTTGTAACTCTCTTTGGGTACTTGGAAATTAGTTTGCGTGGAGCGGATCCAAAGAGAGCTAGATGTTCTTTTCAAAGGGAATCTTGCTAAATTCCCCTTGGGACTAGCATACTGTCCTTTCAATGATTGAATACATCCTTTTCCCGCATGCCCGGAAATATCCAGGCTCATTTCATCGAAAAAGAATCTGTATCCAGTTTTTTTCCCCTTTTTCGAATTGTATACGAAGCAGGCGACTTAATGTAGGATGGAGATCTGAGAAATGGTATCCAAAGCAAGCCATAATTGAAGGATCAGGACTATGTACCACATATCTTATTCGTGCTGGCTTTGAGGAAAATATAATTTGTTGCAGAAGTATATACCATCATGTCATTCTATCCTCCGGAAAGGATTTAATATGTTTTCCTCTGCATCTATTGAAATATTCAGCTTCCTGGGATATTTTATACAACAATGGTTTAATGCGTGCTTATAATGATATATGCTTCTGTATGTGTGTAAAAGCAAAAGAGTACGATTTGTGAAGGTAGATTGAAGTGGTTCCTAAGTATCTCTTTTTCACCAAAAAGAAATAAGTTTCCCTAAAAACTTACATTGAAACAAGTTTCGTTTCATTGAACAGGTTTATAATTAAAATGTCTCAATAAAAACATTGAACACTTTTGTAAATTTTGGGTGAAGGCTTAAAATATAATTAAGTTAAAGCATGTTTAGAAATGAAGTGCAATAAACTATGCATTGAAAGCAGACTTATTTTTTAAGCTTTTGTTTAAAATGATTTTGTTTTGTGAGCTGTTTTTAAAACTGAAATGTTAAAATAAAGGATTTCTAAGCCTTATTTGAGTTTTTAATCTGTTAGTTTCTATCTTGGATCTTAATTGTGTGTGTAAATGCTAACGTATTGTTATGCAGAAAAATTTCTGAAATAAAATGAAATTTTAAAAAATGCCAGAATTTCTCTGCAATTCTCATAGTGAAGGTTGACATATTATGCAGAAAAATAAGCAAGGTAGAAAAAGAAAACAAACTAAAAGAAAAAGAAAAAAATCTACATTTGTATGCATACAGCATACAATCCAAAAGATATAATAATATCAATGTCGACAAAAGTTTATCTCGTAAAAATCATAAAAAAAACCTCCGAGAATAATACACTAAAAGATCACGGAAGCTATTGGCATTGCTATAATTAATTTTGAACCTCTGTCTTGAGTTGCAAGAGAGATTCACGAAATAAGTTTCCTTATTCTCTTAATTTACATACCACGTCAATCATATCAATGATTGGTTGAGATTTTCTCAATTATTTTTGTACAAAAATGAACCATTCTGGTGAGCCAATTACAAAAGATCCTGCATGCACTACATTGAATTTACTTTACTCTCTTGTAGTTTTTATCTCACATAAAATGACTACTTCACTACTAGAATTTGCTAAAGTAAACTCCACCCACTTTTCAGATTGCAAAAATCCTAAAAGGATGCTACTTTCAAGCATTTTAAACACTAACAGCTCTCATTTTTAATGGCACAAAATTTTTCATTTTATTTTCACTACGAACTTAAATATCCAAACGTTATGGCTTATTATTACGGAAATACCCATCATAATGTAATAAACTTTTTATCCGTGGATTGGAAAACCATCCAAGAATTTTTGGGACTAGTCCGATTGGTCGCACGTGCGCACATTATTCGGCAGTCTCCGATGATACACTTATTACACTGATTTCATTAGTAAAGATGCGTACGCCACTGAAAAGGTGCAGTGTGTATTTGGTTAACGGAATTTATATAATTCATGCAACCTAATGTTATATTTCTATAATGCAATTCATACATTTGCATCATGTAAATTGTTTTCTTTATATATTCTTAAATTTATTCATAATAAACATTTTATTAATACTTAAATTTCTGCAGAAACATACCCCCTACCTTCGGAGGAAAATATCTCGATTCTTCTCTTGTCAGCATTAATTCTATATTCATGAATTTATAAAACATTAAAAATGACATATAATGTATGTAATAATACAAACAATATTTACTCCTTAAAAATCCTGAATAAACACTCTGGAGGCAAAAACCTTTTTGTCCTATAAGTGATTCTTTTGACAAATATCCTACTAAATCACGCATATATTTGATTATAACATTCCATTATTATTTTGTAAGAAAAATAAGCTTTCCTTATTACAATTTTGGTAATTAGTATTCCATGTCGATATTATTTTGAAACAAACACATATCACAACAAAGTTATAATATCAAAATTCTACTAAATCTCAAGCTACAGATGTATTTAAAAAGACGGATTCCTCCCAAATTAAACAAAGGGTATATAATGAATAAATTATGTGTATATATCTTAAAACTAATTAATTGTAATCTACTTCAATAAAAATAATATCAAAGTTTTTACTTTGTTAAAACTTTTATAACAGAATATCATTTTTAAACATAACGTTTATACTCTGTTTTTTTAAAATCAATTATAAGTTTGATCTAGGAGCTTTCAAAACTCTTTCATTTATTTCTTAGATATATTTTTACGAAGGCGTTATTGAGAAATACGCAATAACAATAAAAAGAAGTCTCTTTCATTAATAAAATTACTCTTTTTAAAAGAAACGAAATGATTGCTAGAAATCGAATATCAGATACCAAAAAAATAGTTTTAGTGAAAATGGAACTTTTATTTAATTTCGTTTCTTCTTTATTTTTTTCTTTTTAATTTCTGATGGCAATGTTAGTATCGGAGTGAGTGTCAACAAATTAAATATCAACTGCCTATGGTTTATTGACGATTATTAAATCAGAGTTTTAATTGACGATGTTAGAAAGCGGGAAAAAAAGTTAAAGATATTAATTAAAACTCCACTTCACTTTCTTTTACAAATCTAAAATTTATATTAAATCAAAACGTTTGCTTGGAAAAATGACATTTCTGAATGAATTTTTAAAAAAAGTTAAACAGAACTATTTTTAGTATAAGGAACAGTTTTCTGGTTTTAGATGCTTTACAGTTAGTAAAAAAGGAGTCTGAATAATTTCCTTTTAAATTGAGAAATTGGATATCTAAAATAGTAATAATAATACTAAAGGGTTTCGGATGTACAAAAGGCCTTATTAAATTCTTTAAAGTTTTTCGATAAAAAAAATCCTTATATGTTGTACTAAAAAAATAGTTTGATATTGTTTTCTAGAAAGTGTAAAATACTTTTAAAGCTAAGAAATATGTGATCTGTTTATCATCTATCTCTCTTAAATTAAAATTTTAATTTGGGAATTGTAAAATAATTGCATTTTGCTTTTTAATCACGTATTAAAATGTAGATTTCTAATCATGTTTTTAATTTAAATTTAGACAATTACTGAATTAAAGATTGTAAACGTTTGCTATTCATAAACATAATTACTCATTTTTTTTCTAAATATCAGAGTGTTTATGAAATTATTAGAATAACAGTGTTCTCATAAATATATATCACAATATACTAAGAATAAAGGAATGGAATATTGTAATTTTAGAGAAAAATTGGATGGAAAGACTTAGTTAAATAATTCTCTTTTCAGATAAACTAAAATCAATATTAACATGCTTCACAATGTATGTAAGTTAAATAGATAATAATACGAGAAAATTATTTCAGTATATACATATCGATAATTGATAATAGAAGGAATAAATTAATCATGACAATATAAGTCTATATTTGCATAATCTTTGTTAAATAACAAAAAATATTTTAAAAGGATTTTTAATTCTTTTAAAACCATACTTTTTTTTTAAAAAAAAAGTTACTTAGCAAATCCTTTTTCAGCCAAAAAAAAGAATGCCATTTAAATACATTTTACATATTTTAAATTAATTTTTTAGTTACTGAACTTTTAAATAATATATTAAGTACTTACCAGAATTAAGTTTGAAGATATTGTTGCACTTTTGTATTAAAATCTTCATAATTCATAATATACCTATAAATACATTTTTACTCTCACACATATTCTATTTCTATTGTCATACAAGTAATATTTTTTCTATTTAAAAACTAAAAACGATATATAAAACTAAAACGATATATCCTTAATAATAATTTCCTAGTCTTAATTTAAACAAAAAATAAAGTTGAAATTAGTATTGCAATAGTAATATAAATTTCTGCACAAGAAATATTTTTGAACACAATTTTGGACCAAATTTCTACGTTAAATACTTAGACTGTCACTATTCCAGCAACAACCTTGGAAACTTTAGAGATTTGTTGTAAATGAGTTAGTTTCCTGTATGATAATTTAATTTTAAAGCCTCATTTAGCTGGAAAGTTAACACCTCTTTGGGGCTTTATAACTGTTTTGAAATTCTTTTCCAATTTTAGAAATATTTATCACCAATAAACGTATATTGCATAAACTTAAAATTAATTATTTTCTAATTTTATTAAATTTAAGGGAACCCGGTATAATTTACACAAAACTTTTTAATTTAATGATTTTCAATTTTTTTTTGTTGTCCCGTATGTGTATGTATTATGTGATATAGATTTAGTGCTAAAAATTTATTAAAAAACTAACAATTTAATTTTTAAAGGAAAAAATTTAAAATTTATGAAGTGATTTTAAAATGCTACTCCTCCTACAACAATTGACGTACATATATGAAATTTGATTTACAAGTACGTCAAACTATGTATAACAAAAGTTGGTATGGATTTTGAGATAACATGATTGGTATTTGTACAATACTTCTTTTTATGAATGCTTAATGAAAATTCCTTAAAAAATGTGTAAATTCTAAACTCAATTATTTAAAAAAAATAAGTATCGCCTTGAAAAAATGCATACCAACTTTTATTCCATGTACTATTAGCAACAAGTGAAAAAAATTTCCAAATATTAGGCCCAATAGAAAAAAAAAACCTTAGCATTTTAAATGAAGTCAAACTAGTTGTTTTATCTTTCTGAGATAAGTCAGTTTAAAGTTTTGATTTGCCGTTGGGTTGTGAACAAAAACGAACGTAAGTGTTATCACAACTCAGCATTTTTTAAACTTAGAGCTTTCAAATTTTTTGAGAATATAGAAAAGTATATAAAAAATAATCTAGGGTAAAAAAATTAGATTTGATTTTTTGACCGATTTTTGTCAATTGAATCGTACTGTGTCCTCTTAAAACAAATAACTTTTGATAAATATATTTTACTATAACAGTACGCACATTAAAAAAAATTGGAGATGTATATCTTTAAAGTAATTCGGATCCACATACGAACGACGCGAAAGCTGCATCTAAATGTTTATTTCATTTACCAGAATTGAGCATTGTACCGCGTAGCTATATTCGAAACGAGGATACAATAAAATAAT
>BMAV01013116.1:0-39268 GCA_019973955.1 Trichonephila inaurata madagascariensis
CTTCTGGTCATAATTTCGAGCACTTTGTATTACAACCATTTAATTAAATGTTTTCTGTCCCATTAATGTGTCACTGTTGCGGCTATCTTTCTCCGCTTCTTTACATCATAGCTCGTAACTACAGCATTTGCACTCCTACATTTCTTTGTGTTTCCGAAACGTCTCTGTACCCCCCAACATACCCTGCAAGTTTGTCGATCCGGTAACGAATCACCCTGTATAACTCACAGTAACTACAAAACCCTCTATCAAAGATGTGGAGTTCTTTTCACATCTGTCCAACATTTTGTCTTCCCAGATATTAATCGCATGATGCCATATTTATCTTTTTGTCAAATGTTAAAGGATATGTAGCACTTTGTTAATTGGTTTCTTCCAAAAGAAAGTGGATTGGTAATCCGTGGTAAGGCTAATTGTGGATTCTTCAGTAAACAGATGTCTCATACTGATCTCTGATCCAAAGAGAGTGCACGCTCTCTGTCTCTTTTTAAACAGGCTTTTTTGTGTGCAGAAGGGAGCAGCCCGCAAATCGAAAGTTTTACTGTTTACTTTCCGCACTGTCACGCAATCATCTGGAAATAGTAGCCCTTGAAACTAATGCACATTAAACCGATCGAAATTAAAATTTTCGCTTTAGTAAGGTGAGAATATTTGGAGTCTCTTGACCAAGGTTCAAGCTCTGAATGTGTAGCTTTAAAGTGACGTTATTAAAAGTCAAATGTTACTAAAGACCCTCCGCGTGTAAAGGGGCTGATGTTTGTTAACCCGGAACCGTTGTGTGGGGCACGGAGTCATCTTAGACTCATGAAATATTTAATTCTGTGTGTGTGGAAAAACTGTTTATTTGTTACCAATGAGACTTTGTCCGTATATCCTCCTATATGATAATCTTCGTGAGAACTAAAATATATTTGTCACATAACTCATTCTTTTTTGGGAGTGGCAAGAGTTTATTTACGATCTTAAGGTACTTGGGGGAGGGTACTGAGATCCTCGCGCGACCGCTATTATTCCAATTTATTTTCTATAAACAGGCCACATTTCCCCCGAGAACGATTTAGTGGTTTTGATTGCTGTGCTGTACGTCTCATCATGGTTTATAAATGTAAATGAACAGAATAAAAAATAAAAAAAAGAAATAGGCATTTGCGATCTTTATCGGATAAAGTTGAAACTGATCAACCAAGGGAAGAGCGTAATGAAATAATATGTATTAATTATCATAGAGAAAGTAAATTTGGGTTAAGAGATGAAAATAAAACGCTTGAGTTAAAAAGAAAATTTTCAAATTCTATCTAAAAACCTCCATCAAGAAAGACATGAAGCATGACATTTTTATCGTGTACAATAAAAATAATTAGAAAATAAAAAAAGAAAAAGAAGGATTAGGGTGACTCCGTCACTCCGTGCGATCCCTAACGTTACTATCGAGTGCGCGATTTCTCCCGGCTTAAAAGATGATGTCAAGACTCAAAGTTCTCACGTTGACAGAGAGGTCACATTTCAATGTAGACCTCGTAATTTGATCGAGGCTCTAAGTTACAAGGTCCATTCACAATAACCCTCAAACAATTTCAAATTGCAACGTTAATAATCAATAAATAAATCAATAATTGAGCTATGTAAGGACCAGGCTCCAGAATTGGACTCTTTTTAAGCCTATAAAGCTTCTGAAGACCAATACTGTTTACCGATTTCACCATCATTTAGAGTACAGAATATTTTATATTACTCATTTGTGTGTCAGTGAATCTTATTTTCATGCTTCGTCTCCCATACAGTAACGCTAAACATGTTTTAAACATCACGTGCTCATAAGAATTATTGCGTTTTTGGTATACAGGGTGGTTAGGAATTCATGGTACAAACATTAAGGGTAGATTCAGGGCCCTATATAACAGTCATTTAATGCATAGTAATGTATGGGAACAAGTGATGTGGTGAGGTGCAAACAGGGGAAATAAAAGAAAACAGAAATAGAGTTATCGGTTGGTTGCGTTGCCGGTAGGGGGCAATAGATATCTAGCTGTCGAGCAACATGATGCATCTCAATAGGGGAAAACGCCATTCGCAATTGTGCTGACGTCTATGATAGCAGACTTTACGCATTCCGAAAAAGCAGATATACGTTACGAGTATATGTGTAAATGGTAACGGAAGAGATGAGCTACGCATCTATCATGCGCTGTTTCTTGATCGACGAATGCCGAATCACAGAACTTTTCAGCGATATACGCACTTACCTGAATGCCACGTTTAGGGCGCGATGGATTGGGCATGGCGAACCACTCCCTTCACCTCTCCGGTCTCCCTATTTATCGAGCGTCGATTACTTTTTATGGGGACAATTGAAGAATCTTTTTGATGCGACTCCGCTTGACTCAGATGAGGATCTCGTTGCTCGAATATCCGAAGCTACTACTCGTGTGCGTGAAATACATGGTATCCTTGAACGTGTACAGCAATCGCTCCACTGACACTGTCAGGCATGTATCACTACTGGAGGACGAAATTTTGAATAGTTATTGTAAACATTACAGTTGTCAACGACGCTTTCAATAAACACCTTGTCTTACCTTCCGTCTCTTATTTTTTATGTTTGTGCCTCACCGCGTCACTTCCGCCCGTACATTCCTATACAATAAATGAATGTTACGCATACCCTTAAAGTTTGTACTATGGATTCAGGAGCACTCGATATTTCCAAATTTTAAAAAAATTGTACAAAAGATGTATGTATGTGTTAGAATATCATACAGTTTTTGTTGACTTATGAAAATTGTAACCGTTTTGCATGGAAACGTATTCCAAATTTGGATACGGCTTTTTGACAATTCAGGGAAAACACCATCTTTAAAGGAAAAATCTGTTCTCAGAGAATATTCAGATATTTTCAATAAACGTTATGTGCCGGGGCTTTATCGGTACTTCTATTAATAATCCTCTTGGGATATCTTTGGGGCCAGAATGGCAGTTCTTTTCAACCAACCCAAGAAGAGAACGTGGTTATGCAGAATAGAAATTATATATATTGGAACGTTAGTATTCGCGTTTAGCTCTAGGTGAAGTTCTCAGAGTTCTAAGGGTTTGATGAAGAGGTCTAATAGTGCCAGTGAAGTTCTAGGAGAGTGCTAGTAGAGTTCTACGTGAAATTCGAAGCCGGAAGATTATCCATTTACCGGATCAAGTAGGATCAAGAATTAGATTGACGATATAAGGACTGTAGCTGTTCGTCGTGGCATAGCGGTAAGATAATTTAGATTAAGCTTTAAGACTAGAGTGGATTCTAGTACGTTAGGAAATCTATAAAGATAGATTCGGTGGTTTATTGCGTTATTTGTTAGAATTACAGTTTATGTCTCATCACTTCTGATCATAAGCCTCCTAGACTAGTGTTGTTCTTGTGAATATAAATTAAGATCATAATAAACTAAATTTATTATAGAAGACATTGGTTTTCCATCTTTTATCCCCTCAAACTATGGTCGCGTGGATGATGAAGAGATGATATACCCAGTTCACGAGGTATCACTGTTGTTAAGTATCAGGGGGCAATACTTTTGGAACTTTGTATTATTTTATGAAAGGAAATATTGTGTATTTCTAGACTCCTAAAGTTTATTTTTCCTAATATTTTCCATTAATTTACTTTTTTTACCATTATGATGTAAGAAATAAAATTATCGGTGGTCTTAGAGTGTGAACAGAACTGAAAACGAAATCGAGGAAGGGAGAGGGCGGATAGAAATCCAGCCTATATTATTCACAAGTAAACTAACGTATGGGAGACCTTAGAGACCCTTACGAAAATTATTTACTCAAAGAATTTTCACTTTTAGTTGTCTGGTTATCACTAAAAGTAATGGTCAGATTTAAATGACATTTAGTATGTGTACATAGTTTGATACTTTGTAAAAAATATCATTCCACAGTTATAGTGTGTCGGTTCATTAAAGCAGAAAACTTGGAAGGAGACTTTACAAGAGGGAACAAAAAAGGTATCAATTCTGAATATTTTTCTTTGTAATCGTTACATAGCTTTCAGTACATGTATACATACTGGCAATGAGAGAATTAATGAATTCCTGTCTGAATTACTAATGAGTTATATTCCAATCCTGAAAGATTATGAAGGCATAACGAAGGAGATTACTAAAAACATCCCAAATATAACCTATTGAGTTAAACTCTGGAGATCTAGCTGGTAAATACATCTGGCTAATATCCTCTCTTTCCAGAAATCCTTAATCTAGATGAGTCCTATGCAGATAAGCGTTTTCATCAATAAAAATGAAACCGGGGATAACTTCACCCTTAAAAAGGAAAAAAAGTAGGGCGTACAAGAATTTATCTCTATATCTCACAACAACCACAAAGACTTTGCAATCTGTTCCCAAGTCCAATATTATGACTTCTCAGACATCAATTGCCACATTTGTCTCTTTGCCGAATGTAAGAGGACATGTAGCAAGTACTGATTTTCTTCAGATGAAGGACCAACGAAAATTCGTGATTAGGATTACTCTGAACCCATCAGCAAATAGAATGATCTTCTATTGATCCAACGCCTATGCTTTCTTCCCCTTGATAAACGGACTCTTATGTTCTTATGTATGCAGACGTGAACTACACGTAAACAGAAAGTTTGGCAGTTTACTTCCTGCACTCTTACACAACCTTCTGGAAATAGTAACCCTTGAATCGTAAGTTCCTGCTGCCATATGAAAGTCACGAAACAGCTGAAAATCTGTTATATTCCTGTTATGCTTCGCTGTAAAAACCAAATATCGATCTTCATTGGTCTTCGCGGCTCTTGGATGACATTGCCTTGACCAGTGGCGTAACGGAGAATATTTGCCCCCCCCCCTTGCAAAGTCAGGTTTGGGCCCCAAGCTGTACTTGGTGTCAGTCAGGCTTTGGGCCCCGTAGAATCCTAAGTAACCCCCCCCCATACACACACGATGCGGGGGTAGGAGGTTTTACGTTACGCCACTGACCTTGACCTTCTGTGTACAGATCAGGTCTTATTAATGTGCCTGTATAAATGCCCATGATATTGAGTGGTACAATTAAAGTTTCTAGCACCTCGCACTTTATTGCTCTACTCATTTCAAAAGTTTGCTTTTAAATTTTGTTGATTGTTTCAAATAAACACCACAGTAGTTCCGGAAACGTACGAGGGAAAAAGTTAAGGAATTGGCAAGTGAATTTAGAAAGCATTCTCTAAATGAGAAGATGTACACTTACATAATCGATGTTATAAATTTGCACCTCTGTTTAGAAGCCTTAGTTTGAAGCACTTGATGAGGCTAATAGCATCACTAAGCGCAATAGACAGCAGTTGCATCAGACATTAGATTACAATTTTAACTTGAAGAAAGTCAATAACCAACATGACAATTCTCTTGGAGATTTACAAGCTAACACAGCTAGTGTGGCTGCCCTACACTTATGTTTAAGTTTAAAATGTCATTTATAATGTTCGTTATTTCCCGATCGGAATTTTTATAAAATTAACTCAGTGCTAATATTCTTGATCCACATCTGGACCGTAAAAGACTCTGGCAAGTTCTAAACGCTGTTTTTGGTCTCCAAACAGGGTTACTCCTCTAGGACCTCCTAATGTTGTATCATATCCATTTGATAGACTTAGAAGAAGTATTTTTTTTTAACAAATTTAAATAAATTATCATTAAGCAAATTCTCATTAATTTGAATACTAGGACAGAGTATGATTAATTAAATACATCTAGCTTAAGTCATGTCCTCTTCTTTTTGCATCGAACAAGCATTAGTTATTTGTTATACTGTAAAACTGAATGAATTTTAGAACAATTTAGTAATATAATATTCAAGTAACTTCAATTACATGTTTTAAAAACATTATGCTATTTTTTTATATTACAATATTTTCATTGTATATTGGGTTATTCGCTACCATACCAATAAATTTGTCGTGTGTGTAGGGGTATACAGAGATGACTTGAAATCACTTAGAAATGCAGGGCCGCAAATGCCATAGTTGAGAGCTATAGTGAAAAGAAGCAGAGAAAAAGAACAAAAACAACAACATATTAATAGGACAAAAACATCTTATTGAAAGGTTTTCTACAACAGGTGTTCGAAATTACGACCAAAAGTCGCCTGGCAGGCTTGACAGAGGTAATGCATGGAATTTCTTACGTTCTGGAAGATTCCTGGTATGTCACGTTTACTCACGGCACAGATATTCGAGCAATGAGTTATTTAACTGAAGGAACGGACATCTCGTACACTAAATTCTTCCTGTGACCCCAGAAGAAGTCCATGCATGATAGGTCCGGTGATCTGGCAAACCAAGGAACTGGGTGACCACTACCAATTCACCGCTGTCCAAAGGTTACTTTGAGGTGTCGGCGTAACTTCCGTAATGTTGATTAGCTCAGTCGTACTAGTACCACATAAAGTGGCTCAACGACGGAGGAACATGTCCTGCGTCAAGAAGTTTGGCCTGGACTTGTAAAAAAGTCAAATATCAAATATATCTTCTTGCAACAAAGCTTGCTTGCTTCCAGAACGAAGGAATTCAGTGCAGCGCCTCTATCCAGCCTGCTAGACGACTTTTAGTCGTAATTTCAAACACATGCTGTTGTTGTACAACCTTTCAATAAAATGTTTTCTATCTCATTAATGTTTTGCTGTTTCTACTATTTTTCTCTCTTTCTTTGCTCCATTGCTCATAACTACGGCATTTGTGACCCTTCATTCCTAAGTGATTCTGAGTCGTCTTTATACCCACTACACACCCTGCAAGTTTGTTGGTCTGCTGGCGAGTCACCCCGTATAGTTTCAAAATTCTTTAATTGTAATCAGTATATAAAAAAAAACGGATTGTTGCATTGAATATATAAGGATTATTCTTTCTCTCATTTTGATAAGATCAAATTGATTGGTTGGTTGATTTTAATAGCGCAGAGACTGTATTTGGCTCATATTTGAGGCTGATATTTTTGACTTAAATTGATACTTGTGACCAGTAGCTCACACATGAATTTTTTAAGAGGGGGGGGGGTCTAGGGTCAAAAGTCCATCATTCTTGAACCATGCTCCCTTCGATTTTGTCTATTTTCGGGAACCAAAAAACATTGAAAACTAGTTATTGAATAGATAATTAGCATTAATTAATGAAACTAATTATTAATAACGAACACTTAATTAAATTTTACGTACTATACACTTAGAATTATAATCAATCGGAGAAAAAAAATCAAAGGTTTTGGGAGGGGTCCGGACCCTTTTCATGTTGAGTGATTTTTGTTTCGTGTTAAGAGAAAAAAATGCACGAAAATGCATAGTTGTCGAGACTGCTGTATCATTTCGTGTTAACCGATATTTCGTCTTAAGCGTTTTCGTGTTAAACGTATTTCACTGTATTTCACAAAACTTTGAGAAAAAATGAGATAGAAATATTTTACTACCTCCATCTGAGATGATATAATATAAACACTTATTTTATATTTAGTAGAATAGTGTTAATAGTACAAAGAGAGGTTATTGAGTAAAATGTGTGATTAAAAATTAAGGAAAGACAATAAGGCCACGTTTTAAAATAATTTGACAAATTTATTCTATCATTTCCTAGAAAGTAAGATACAAAGTTTTGGATTGAAATGAATGTAACAGGTGTATAACGTTTCATATTGAAAACGTGTATCTTCACAAGAGAGTTCAAAAGAAAATTTCTTTCTTATTCAAACAATCCATGCATCTTAGCTGAAGTTCTGGAAAATATTCTAAATTTGTTCACATAAGAAAAATCTTCATACATATAAATAATATATTTTTTTTGTTTCATGAACAAAATTTCACGAAATATGTTTACATTTCATGCTCTACTTTCTTTTGAAGAAATGGACTTAATAAAAATATTCTTTTAGAATCCCACTTGAAAATTCAGGATAGCTCTCTCTTTCTCGTACTCGTACTAGTTTGGAAGCACTCGCATCTTTAATGAGATCCGAAGCCTTTTCAGCGACCATGAGAGCTATGGTAAAACCACTGCCTGCAGGCAATGTAGGTATCACAGAAGCATCCACTACTCTAAGACCTTTGATTCCTTTCACCCTAAAACAGAATAAACCATTTTTCTTTAATCTTCCAAACATCATTTTTTATCAACATTAAAAACACTGTATAGTGAGTGTTTTGTAAAACTTCTAACCTTTAGAATATTTTTGTAAATGGTTATGTACTAAAGTGAATAGAAATTTTTTTATTACAGAGTTTAAAAACCTACCTTTGCGAGAACGTTGTTCTCTGGTATACAGATGAAGAAAAAAGTTAAATTAGAAAATAATTTTTATGTTAAGTACCACCACAAGGGTTATGAAGATTAGGTATTTAAACTTGTTTATAGTAAAAAAAATCAAAGAAATTTTTGTTAAAGAAAAACAATATTTTAGTACTTTTTAACATATATAGGTTGATTTAAGGTATCCGACTACGTTCGGAACCAAGATTTTAAAAAAGCGCATAAATATAAATGGATAATTTTCAAGATATTTATTGTCATTTAGATTAGAATACATCTATAAATTTGTTTTAAGGATATTTTGACAAAAAAATTTATTTAAATACAATATTTTGCCAAAACATTAACTTAGAATAACCTTTTTTCAAGATGTTATCCTTTTGTGAAAAAAGCTTCTATTATAATAATATTTTGCCTATATATAGCTCAGACCTCTATACAGAGGCTCAACTATGAGTTTTGAAAAATTCGCATTATTTTCAGAGTTACAACCCATTGAAATAATTACTGGCGTTTTTTTCTTAAAATTTCTCCCCTCTTTTGTCTTAAAACACGGATAAACCCACTTCTAAGTTATATATTTCAAAAATTCTAGTTGAGCCTCTGTAGAGAGGTCTAATCTATATACATGCAAAATAATATTATAATAGAAGCATTTTACACAAAAGGAGAATATTTTGAAAATGGGCCATTCTATGTTCATTTTTTGTCAAAATATTGTACTTAAATAATTTTTTATTGTAATACTATTCTTAACCCAATTTTATATACATTGTCTAATCTATGCTAAATATCATAAATATTATCCATTTACACGCTTTTGCAAAATCACGGTTCCGAACGTAGTCGGATACCTTAAAAATAACGTGACCAACTTTAAAGCATCTTTACTTTTTATTGAATTAAGTTATTTACATGAAATTTTCAATGCGGCTTTCTTTATCATAGTACAATTTATGTAAACGTTTAAACCAAGCCAAAAAAGCTTCTTCGACCATTTTGTGGGAGATAGGGGTATTTTTCCAACTTCTTCATTGGTTGCTTTTTGAAGCCTTCGAAGTGCTCATATTTTACGTCTATTTGATTGTTTTTTTAAATATCCCTATAAAAATTAATCACAAGGAACACAGTCAGGAGACGATGGTAAACATTTCTCAAATGAAAGAAAGTTTATTTTTTAATCTCTCAGACATTTTGTAGTTGATTATGCAGTATGACTTGGTGCAGAATTTTGGTGAAAAAGTTTCCTTGAAGGTAAAGATGTTTACTTTTTTTGATCATGTGCTTCGAAACTATATTCTGGTGGTATTCATCCTCAATTTTAACCTTTGGTTCTACAAAAAATGTTTCTGTTAAGTCTTGAGAGGACATTCCCACCCATACTATAACATCTGATAGCCAACTTGCCTTTTACAAAACAGCTGCGTTTTTGAGACGCTTTTCGCGTAAATTATATTGTATCCTCGTTTTGCCAGTTGTGAATGACAATTGAAACAGCAATTCATTCGAAGTTATCCATGTGTTGTATTTACCTTTGCGTAACATTACATACAAGAACATTTAAGTAATTTTTGTTGAAGAAAAACACGAATTTCTCATTACTTTTTAGTACTTCTTAACATTTTTTGGTATCAGAGGACACCTACGAAACAGTTACAAGGAAAAAAACACGTCGAATACATTTAATAGCTTTGATATTTAATTTTAAGAAAACCTAATCTCGAAATTGCAGTGCACGATTGAGAGGAAGATGGAAAAAAGTCTTGGGTCGGACTGACTCTACAGTGCGGGGAATGAGATCAGCTTATGAAATGTGGTAGTGTAGCCAGTACGTACTTGTCAGTTATTATCGCTATGTGCTATTGATATTGTTACAAATATTTCTGTAAAAAATACATAAAATAGTGTAAATAATTTATATTTGGATATAAAATATAGTAATATTACTCTATGTTGTATATACTTTATGTTAAATTTGTAATATTCGCAAGCAACGCCGATCTTTACATTATAATGGAGATTCAATGGAAACTTGACGAAACCTGAGCAATAGAGCCAAATTGGCATAATTTTGGCGACCATTTTGGCAACTTGGCGAGCATGTTGGTGACCATTGTTGGCAAGTTAGCGACCCTATGGATTCTTCTGGAAATAAGTGGAGAAATATACTAATTTCACGATCTATGTCGCAAGCGGACTTTCCCGAAGGATCCTCGAGAGCCATTAATTGGGAGACGCTCACTGAAACTGAGTTTGTTTTGACTAGAGAGAGATGTTAGTTGTCTTGCCTTGACCGTAAAGAGTCGACTAGCGATTAGCTCGACTGTTGAGTACGACGAGTGGTGCTTGTGAATAATCTTTCACATATTTGTATTTTAAACATTGGTAGTTTTGTCTGAGTGCTGTTGAGAGAGAGAGAGAGAGAAGGTGTAAAGATCTTCTAAAATTTATTCTGCGAATACTGCTGTTGAATCCGGTATTTCAAGGATTGGTTTTCGACAATAAATTTTTATTGTTTCTGAAGAACTATCTTGTTCTTTGTGATTTATTTGCATAAAATCTTTGAACCCCGATCGACGTAACAATATTGAAAAAAAAACTATTTTAATTTTGATTCTAAAATCATGAAAACAAAATTGAGTCCTTTTTAATTTTATTGAAGATTCAACCGCTTTGTGGTAATATTAAACTCTAAATTATTCTTATTAATTATTTTTCACCTGATCTCCATACCATTGAACCTATTTTCCACATAGGTAGGTTTCGACTAATACTAATTCTTTTTCTCCAAATAACCACAATCCACCCTATTGTGTACCTGTTTATTGTTAATAAACCTTTTTGAAGTGATAACTTCTTTAGGCTCGTTTTATTGGAGAGTGAATTTAAATCAAGCATCAGATTCGGATGCGTTACGCCATCGGGGTTCGGGCTTTTTTGGTTCTAGTCAGAAGTCGTGCTCGGATCGGCAGCTCTCGTTAGTTTTGATATGAAAACTTTTTAATTACGTGCCGTTCTTTAAGTAAAAATTTCATGCAGACTTTTTTTCAGTGAAGATTTGTCTTCTTTCTTTAAATATTACTGTCATGCAGCCCACTTCCACTCAACTTCAGTGAACGAATAAGAGAAGAGCGAAAATAATTGGAAAAAAATGATTATTCTGTAGGAAATTGGAAGGGGGATTCTGTTAGTTATTATAAGAATATTTCAAAGTTTGTTATCAAGCTGCCACTCTCCTTTGAGAACCAGAGGTCTTAACGGATTATCTAGTAAAGGTGAGTTGGATTTTTCCGTTGAACATTGTCTACGATCAATAATGTTTAAAAGTGTTTCAAAAGTTGACTTGCTAACTGTATTAGAAGAAACCGATGAAACAGTGCAGGAATGTTTCAAATCGTTGAACTAAAAGAAATACTTTTGAAATCCTCAGAATTTTTAAAAAGGAATTTGACGACCAACGTACTATCGCAACAATGCCAACTTTCAAGCTAACCCGCTAAGTTGACAACCCAGATTTCACATGTATGTATATGCTAAGTTTCACATAATGTCGCCAATACGTTTGAGATAATACTAAGTACCTTGAATTTGTCTTGGACTTCCCTCCGACCATCGTTGTGCAAGTTAAGTTGAAGACGAGTTGTATAGATTACGCTTGCAACAACAAACGGGATATGTAAATTCAGGGTATTATATGTGGTGAATGTATTCCTTCACTAGATAAACTCTTTGAAATTGTTCAAATAATGGTACACCCTGTAATAAGAAGAAACGAAACATGGGGGATCTATTTTTTGATTAAATAGAAAGAGCATTTAAGCACAAAAATGTGCCTAAGGGGTTAAAATCCGAAATTTCAATGAAGCTAATTGGCGAGAAAATTGCAAATATTTTGGTTTATATTGGTGATGACAACTATGAGATTACCAGGAAAAAAAATCATTAATTCTAAAAAAGTACGACCCCTCTTTTTTTTTCTTTTTTTTTTTGCTTAGAGAAATTTAAGAAAAATAAACAGCTCTCAGGGCATAGGTTTTAAAAGCCTTGCATAATATACGGCGTTATATGTAGGCTGTTCAATAAGTAATAAGACTAATTTTACTGCCGCAAAACCACTCATCGGAATGTTAATTTTTGTGGCATGAGAAAAGTTTGTTGTCTGTATTAACAAAATATACCGATAAATGGCGTGTACAGACTCATATTCTTGAGTATCACTTGATCGAAATGAAGCGTGTTTGTGGACGCCTACGAGACTCGGCCAGTTGTCGAAATGGAAACAAAAATCTGCAAAAGTCAGCATCGGAGACCTTTGATATGATACGATATGATTAAAGACTGGAACAAGAAGGCAACAATATCTTAAAATGCTTTATCACAGTAGACGAAGCTTGGTTGTATTACTTTGATTCAACATTAAAACAACAAAGCAGTGAATGTAAACATCCATATTCACCTACTCTCAAGAAAGCAAAAACTGTGAAATCAGCTGATAAAATTATGACCATATTTTTTTATTATGAAGGAATTGTGTATCAACACGCCGTCGAACGCGGTATTACCGTAAACGACTCGTACTACACGAATGTCCTGCGAACAATGGTACAGCGCGTTAAAAGCAAGCGTCCATTGCTTCGAAATGGCTTCCTATAGCACCCTGACAATGCCTAACCACATATTGCTCGCTGTGCACTGTATGTTTCGCAGCAGAGCAACGTAGAGATTTTACCATACCCTCCATACAATCCTGATCTCACTCCATGAGATTTCTGGCTGTTTCCTCAACTTAAGAAACCATTACAAGGCAAACGTTTTGCAAGCAACAAAGCATGTATAAGTAGGCGGTTTTGAAACAGTTCTCACAAAACGGACTTCACATGTTTTTAAGAAGTGGACAGAACTTTGGGATAAATGCAATGCGTACTACGGAAGTTATTTTGAAAAAAACCATGTAAATGATGACGATTAAAGGTATTCTGTTTGTTTTTTTTGTAATTTTAGTCTTATTACTTATTGAACAGCCCTCGTATAAGTTATATAAACGTTACTAACGTATTGTCACAACGGTATTGAGGACATTATATGAAAAGAAACACATGGATGCAAATTCAGCGCGTACGACATACGGGAAATCAGGGTTGCCAACTTGGAGAGTTATTCTGAACGTTAGTACGTAAGTACCATATAAACATATATATTATATAAATATAATCTACATAAGTAATTTACATATAAATATTTTTAAACAATTGGACTAAATGACATTTAAATCGTATATATTAATACATAAATATATAAGAATACATTATTAATTAAAAATTGCTCTTTACAGAAAACGGAGAAAATAAACAATTTCCCCAATGAATTGGCACGAAAGAGTAAACTACTTAACTTCCGCATGCAAAAATGTCTTAAGGGGATCTGGCACATGAATTTTCGAAAAATTATCGATTTTTTTTTTATGTTTTTTAAAGGTTCAAATATTTCTATTTAAAATTATATATGATATGAGAAAATACTGTAATTACAAGTATTTTTACATATTTTTCAAGTGAAGCTACTCCTTGAAGTGCATCAAATGAGCTCTGCTAGTCTGATGAGCTTGAATCCATATGATGTTCTAGTGTAAAAATTAGAGTGTGTGTATTGGGTTTATTCAAAAGTGTGCGAGTACACGGTATGGTGTTAATAATACAGTGATTCCAAGATCAACATTTGTGGAATTAAAAACTCTAAAATTAGACATAAATATGGTTATTTCATAGTTTAGTGTGAGTCATGTAGCAAAATTAATGATCTTAAAACATTGTGATATTGAACTAAGTTATAAGTGTGTGTCATGCTTCAAAAAATTAGATGTACGTAGCTTTCGTGTAGTTCAATGAAAGCATCTTGAGATCGCCCTCCCTCCCCCCAAAAAAGGCAAAATTGTTAAAAATAAAGAAAAAAAGAGAAGTAGCAGAGTATTTTGTAGGCGCTGAGGGTAAAGAAAATGCTTCATATTCTTCTGGAAAAAAACTAAAAAAGTAAATGCTCAACAAATTACAATTTTTTTTACTTTAAAGCCTCTTTTCTTAAAAACTACTTATTATTTAATCCTCAAATTTTCAGTGAGCATACTTTTGACATGTTTACACATTTTAATGGAGGGAATTAGATATATCTGGCAAACTATTTTAGATAAGGCTTTTTAAACTAAATTTTAAGGGGAAAATAGGACTTTTTTAAAAAAAAATTCATAATTACTTTAATTTTTAACAAAAGAACTAAACCCTTCATTTAAAGTTTTGTTGATAATAGGCATAGCCTACTGTCAAAATTTTATCCATGTGAAGTAAGTAGTTTCTGAGAAAAAGGTACATTAAGTTACGCAATTTAACATAGGCTCCTATGGATGTGCCGGACCCCCTTTAAAGAAAACGTAGTACACTTCCGAATAATTGGATACTCTTGTCCAGAATGAATTAGAAGTTCTCACTTCTTTCGTGTGGTCATAAGCACACAAACAAAATTGTTTTCTTAAAAAAGCTATTTTTTTTTTTAAAAAAAAAAAAGCAAAATCTTTTATTATCAAATGTAATACTGTAGCTAAAGTTGGTTCAAATGTAAATGAAAATTTCTACCACTGTTTTACGGATTTGTAGGCCTCAAGTCTTCAAATGTTTGATATGAGAAATTTGAATTATAAAAGATATTTTTCTTACCTCAATTGGGGATCGACAACTGTGGTGGGATCTTTCGGATCTCCCATTTTGGCCGTTCCTACTAAGTCTTGGTATGAAAGAACACCAGCTCTGAGAACGCACTCGAAGTAGGCGTCTTCGTCGTTGGCGCAATGCTCACATCCTGGAAAAAGTGGAAAGGGTTTCGGGCACACTTTCTGCATAGGCTGACTCATAACGATTCTCTGGCAAGTTTTCATACCTGTAGAAAATGGTGACATGTGATGTTATCAGATTAATACGATTTCTTAAATATAGATCCTTAAAATTCAATTTTTTATCATATATTTATATAGATGAAATATATTAATCTTATTTCAAAAATAATATCGATTTTTCTTCATTGCTTAAAGAGTTTTGGTATTTACTCTTCCTTTACGACATACCATACGTTTTCTCGGTGCCAAGTTGGCACACTTTGACATATTCATTTTATTATGTTCATATCTTTGCCGAAAGCTTATAACGTGAGTGTTTGTTAACATCGCACTATAAAGCCACACGAGGGCTATTGATGACACCCCCCGTAATTTTGAACCTCAGTCAAATAAAGAAGATGACACCTGATCTAGAAACCCTCTCTCCTAACTTCCACGCCAAGCCAGTAAGAGGACATTGAGCCTCCACAGATTTAACTTGCATTGGCCCCTCTCCACAGCGGGTCTTCAGTGGCATTGGGCTCGAAATCATGATGTGCTGGGCCAACAGTCAGTGACTATAACTACCAGGCCACTGTGGTCTCTAAGCCAATTTCTGCCCAATTTCCACAATTACTTTGTGGAAATTGGTAGCAATAATAATCTTGATCATCAATTTTAATACTAAGGTAAGATAACAGAGAGATTTATAGTAGTTATTGTGTAAGAAAAAAAAAGTAGTGACATGCAACGCATAGAAAAAATGCATTCCTCAAATTTTTGACGTGACTACCCCTACATGAGACAAATGGTGGACAGGGCCGATCGTAGCTGGTGTGCAGTGCGTGCACCGTATGTGGGCGGCCAAGCAAAGGGCAGCCACGGGCCAATTATAGTTCTATCAATCAAGGAAAATTTTGTACGAATTTCTAAACATAAAACTTACAATAAGCAATAAGTGAAATAAATATTCTGAATTTTAAACAGTTATTGAGAAATGAAAATAAGTCCCTATTTCCCGATAATATAGCATAGTTCATGAGAAATAGAATGTTAGTATACAGTGTGTTGGTCCTAGTCCATTAATGCCTATTCTATATAAATATCCTTCCTTTGGTAACAAAATTCGTGCCAGAACCTGTAATCCCGCAACAAAAAAGGGTTTTTTGCTTATCACCAGTACTTGCGACGCACTATTGATTGATGCTTACTTTACAAAGGCGTCTCAAAAATGATTTTTGCGAAAACTGCCTTACGAATATATCTAATACGGTTACCTAATACATGGGAGTGTTTATATAAATTCAATATGCATCAGGGAAAATTAAATAATAGCCTTACAGTTTAGAAAAACAAAATAGAGGAAAGAAGTTGCTTTTGTGTCTATTAATGCTTTATTTTTTACTCTTGAACAGGTAGATGAGTTTATAACGTACACGTTAAGTATTAGTCAAAATATGAAAAATTCTCTAGAGGGATGGCACCTAAGAACTTTGCACGCGAGCGGTGGATACCCTAGGATCGGTCCCGATAGTGGATAACATTGAGATGCGTACTATGCTAAGAGGAATGTCTTGAATCTAGCTAGTGATACATTTTTCACTTCAAAGTTTGTGATTTTAAGAGAACATGGTACGATTGAAGCAAAAAATTTTAATTTAAGGATTTTCAAATTTTTTTTTGTTTGCCTCCTATGAGTGTATACTATACAAAACACACAGATTTTATGCTCAAAACTTCATAAAAAAACTAACCATTTAATTTTTTATGGAAAAAATTTAAAATTTGTGAAATGGTTTTAAAATGCTACTTCTTTTATAAATATTTACGCAAATGCATGAAATTTGATTTACAAGTACATCAAACTATGTATAATAAAAGTTGGTATGGATTTTGCGATAACATGATTGGTATTTGTACAATACCTCTTTTTATGAATGCTTATTGAAAATTCAAAATAAATAAATAAATGTATAAATTCAGAGTTCAATTATTTTTAAAAAAATAAATATTGCTTGATTCAAAAATGCATACCAACTTTTGTTACACGTATTATTAGCAATAGGTAAAAAAATTCCAAGCATTAGGCACGATAGAAAAAAAACCTTAGCATTTTAAATGAAGACAAACTAATTATTTTGTCTTTCTGAGATAAAAGTTTTGATTTGTCATAGGGATGTGAATAAAAACGAAAGTTAAAGCTATCATAATTCTACGTGTCTTTTATGTTAAGAGCTTTCAAATTTTGTGAGGTTATAGAGATGTATATAAAAAATAATTTAAGCTAAAAAAATTGGATTTGATTTTTTGACCAATTTTTGTCAATTGAATCGTACTGTTGAAATCGTACTGTGTCCTCTTAACGTGCATTTTTCGGATTTCGGGGACCCCACAGCAGAAAGTTAGTTGAGAAAGATCATGTGACCTAGATGAGAATGGTAACATGAAATGGTGAAAAATAATTCTGTTGCCAAAGTGTTGAATTAGCAAACATTTGGCAGAACACCCAGTTGATCTAGGGCAGCACTTTTCACTTTTTTTCTCTGTCTTTAATATTCCCATTTTCGCAAAACGTATACCGTTCAGTACTTTACGTTTTTTATTATGAGAATTATATTTCAACGAACAAAAAAATAAGGTTCGTCATTTAAAATTTTGCTACTGTTATTGTGAGAGTTTTACTATTTTTCCCCACCTTTTTTTAGCTTATATCTTATAGTTTATTCCGTTTCAACGCAGTTGCTGGGGGGAGGGGTCATATTCCAGCAAAGTGTTTTTGTAACCACTCTGTATAGTTATTTAAAGACAAATTTTTTGACAGCACGCGTATTTAAAACGACGTTCTTTCTTATTATTCAGTAATTCCAGGTCTATATCGGATGCATTTCTGGAATTATTTAAATATCTTTCAAATAGAATTTTAATAGCAATGGCACTAAGCGACCTGTGTTAAGCTAAATGACCTGCGTTTGTCATTTTCGAAGCCAAATGACAAAAATTATTAAAAAATTGAAATCAAAACAAATACAGGTTTAAAAAAATAAAAAAGGATAGTTTTTTCCAACATTGAAATCATTCAAGAACATTAGTAATACTTCAGAAAACCAAGATGGAAACTATGTAATAGTAAAAGGGTATAAATTCATGTTCCGTATTATTAAAAAAATTGTAACATTTCCTTTTCTTACCTTTTATTACATCCTCGACTTCTTTAGGATTCTCAAAGTAATTAGGATCGACTAAAGGACAATCTTTAGGATTGCTGGATCTCAGTCGGACAGTTCCACAGCTGTTTACTTGTAATGGAACAACAGCGCACGTTAACACAGGTTTGTTTTTAAAAGGACCATAATATTTTTTGGCAATCTGAAATTAAAATCATATATGATGCAATGAAACATTAATTCAATAAATGAAAAGTGACAAAATACTTTTTTTGGGGGGTTGGGAAGAATGAGCATGACAAAATAATTTAAACGTAAATTTGTGTCAAATTATACTGTGCAACGTTGGTTTATAGCAAATGTAACATTCGTGGTAGTTACTAGGGAGGAAAACATTAATATATGGCATAAAATGATATTGAATCGCCTTGATTGTGGATATGTTTTGAAATTTTTATTAAATAGAATTACTATTTTTATTATTAGGTAAGAATTTTCCAATCAGGATTCTTAGCTTTAAAATCATACTCTAAAAAGTATGGAGTTTGATTTCATAAAAAGTTCAATACATTTGGAGAGTTTTAAAATTAATATCATTCCATATTACTGCTTTCTTCACATTCAATTTCAGTCCATTTCTTTTTCAAGGCAACCTTGTTGTTTATACATAGGTATACACAGGTTGTATAATAAAAGTTCCACTATCAAAATGCCGTAAAAAAAAAGAACTAGTGCTTAGAAAGATTTCAAATTTGAAATGAATATACTTGAAGAGAGTGGAAATAGAATATATGTGTGTGTGTGTGTGTCGTAGGGGAATGATTAAATTAGGGATTTCATCAAATCTCTAAGTGAGATGATCAATTCATGCAAGATACTAAAATAAGAACTCTGTAAGGTGATTTCTCTTAGGAAAGTAAGTGATTTGATCAAACCCCTAAGTTGTTTCAGTGAAATGATGTAGTAATATTATCAAGTGTTCATTCAGCAAATATGGTGCATTATTAAACGTAGAGTAATTAATACAACAATAATCATTGAATTACAAATTATTTATTCGAAAATAGTAAACAAAATAATTAGATAATAAAGCTGGATTTTTTTTAAAGGATATTTGTAGTAGATTTTCAAAAAAATTTTTTTTTAATTATACATTTATGTAGTACTTCAGAAATATCCTGCTTTATTTGTAACATCTTTTTTTTAATTACTATTTCCCTTTTTAAAATATATAGCTTTTTTTTATTATCAAAAAGCTTTTTTTTATCTATAAAGAGGGCGTAGTCGAAATCCCTAATTTGTTTACATTTTTCAATTGAAATTTTATCCAGTTTCTAATTTTCAGGCATACAGAAGTGATACATCAATCGAAAGATAATAATGAAAAGAATATAACTGAATAAAACTAAAAAATGATATTTAGGACATTTTGTTTTGGTGCGTCACGTCATAAGCCCGGCGCTGCCTGGCACGGACGAGGAGGTGGGGAGGTAAAAGAGAGTGATAACAAGCGAAAACAGAGCTCTAAAAATGCTGACTTGTTCATTTAATCATTTCACTGAAACAGTTCGGAGGGTTGATCAAATCACTTACTTACATCAGGGAAATGACCTCAAAGAGACGTTATTTTAACATCTTGCGTGAATTGATCATCTACCTTAGGGATTTGATGAAATACCTAATTTCATCATTTTCTTACGACTTATATATGAAGGAGGGAAGGTTCGTTCTGGGTACCTTCCGTTTCGAAAGCAAGTACGTAACCAATCACGCCAAAACGATCGTCAACGCGTGATGTTGGTACTAGTTCATATAGATAAACGATCGTCAACGCGTGATGTTGGTACTAGTTCATATAGATATCCACCGCCACATATATAAGGAAAAGTTCGAAAGTATATCAATAGATGGCGCCATGGGTAGGGCCGATTTTTTCCCATTCAATGTACTATAACCTTTCCAAGGTTGATGAACTTTTCACTGAGACAGTGCCAAAATTGTTAAATGACTTGAAAGTCATTTTTTCGGTTAAAAAATCTAAAATGTCATGCACATTGAACAGTAGAGTTGCGGGAACTAGTTTGATATCAAGGGGCATGGCGCCAGCAGTGCTTGTTGTCCTTGGAATGGAATCCAAGATGGCGGCCTAGCGGTAATTTAATGATACACAATAATTTTAAAGATTTGTTTTGAAATACATTGAAATGTCTTTCAAATGAAGGATATAGGAAGAGATTGAGAAAACCCCAGATCAATCAATAAATAATGAATATCAATATAGTATAGTAAAAAGTAGCATGTACTAATAATAGTATTATATATGCACTATAATTTTATGATATAATTTAATAATAATTATGTATAAATTCATATAGTGTGAATTAATAATAATTATTATATATAATAATCATATAAAATATAATTTAATAGTAATTATAAAAAAGAATAATCATAGTACTGTAATAAAATAAAAAGTAATGTATAAGAATATTCGCGCATTACATAATAATTATAAATAAAAAACTTAATTGTAAATGAGTAACAAAATTATTATAAATAAATAACATAATTGTAAGAGAATAACAAAATAATTATAAATAAATAACATAATAATAATTATAAATAAATAACAAAAAATAATTATAAATAAATAACATAATAATACTTATAAATAAAATAACATAATATGTAATAATGTTGATAAATAAATAACATAATGTGTAATAGTATTTATAAATAAATATAAAAAACAATTATTATAAATAACGAATATTATTTGATTATTACATATATTAATAATTGTATTTTTATATTATATTATTAATAATGAATATCAATTACGAAGTACTGAAAACTTGCAATAGTCCAAAAGCTGCAAATTCATTCAACGAATTTCATCGACAAGGAACGTTAAAAAAAAGCATTTTTAAAAACTAAAATAAAGTGAAAAAACCCGGATTTATAGCAATAATTAAAAGTACAACACTCATTCTTTAAAAAAAAATGTATCCTAGTACTTACCTATGATATTGGAAATATCCGTATTTGAAAATAGTATTAAATAAAACAGAAGACAGAAATAATTGAACAATTACACTAAAAATGGTTAAATTTTTAAGGAAATCGAATTATAATCGTCTGAAATTAATAGGGTTACCACGGGAAAGAACTGATAAAATTTATTTCTAATATACCTATAGCAACCACATCACCAGATGATAAAAATGTCAAGGTAACCATATTGTAATGTTATAGCCCATCTTGGCGAACATAAACAACGGGCGTGTGCCCCGTGATATCAAACTAGCACAGATTTGCGTTTAATGTGTGTGCGACCCATGCTAGAACCATCATAATTCGATTTAAAATGTCACTGGTAACTGAATCCACTTTCGTTATGCCGTTTACAGTGCCATCTATCGATATACTTTGGAAAGTTCTTCTTATGCCATACCATTTCACCTTTCTTCAAGTGCTTTCGGTTCAAATTTGAAGTCATTCTGGCCAGTGGCTCTTTTTTACGGCATTTTGAAAATGAGACTTTAATTATAATCACCCTCTATTTGTTGAAATAAAAAAAAAAAAAACCGCCATACTTACTTCTGGCTTAAAATCAAGTTGTTTAAAGACTTCCCAAAACAGTATCATATGATTTGGACTGTCCATTTCTGGAAACATTGAATCTCTGCCCAAGAATGCTGCAGCTGATATGGAAACGGAAGATGCCAGAGGACCTATAAATAATAACAGAGTTTACATTGCGATCAAAATAGAAAACATGAATTTCTAAGAATGTCTCATTTCCGAGCTTGGCTAATTAACAATGTTTATCTAAATAAGGTGGTTCCTTTCAAAGAATTTTTATCTCAAACTATATAAAAGGGCGGGAATTTTCACATGATGCATAATTATTAATACGAATTATAATGCCTACCTGTATATATCTAATTAACATGGTGAACTCTATTTAGTGCTTATTGTATTATCACAAGAAAGTTGCTTTTATTTAATAGAAAATCTTTTTCTTTAGTAACACTTATAAACTATTACAAATTGAAAGACATCGTATTATTTAATTAAATAGTTTGATTCTAATTAGAAAAAATAAAACTTTTTCAAAACTCATTCTTAAAAATAATAGTTTCAAAAAATACCCGTTCTATTGCGAATATACTGTTCAACATTTCGGATATCGCATAGTTTTTGATCATATGAAGGGATTTTAGGATCCAGTTGGTAATTCAACAAAACGGCCGCACGGTCTTGAAGATTGTTGCCCACGGGTAAGTCAACTACGACTGGAATCTGAAAAAAAAAGAAGATATTTATATTATTAAATAGAAAAAGAACTCTTTTTCAGGTCCTACTACTAATTCACACTCTCTATATATTTATTTATTTATTTATCTTGGTGGAATTTTCAATCGTTAATAAAATATATTTTAAAGCGCTCCATTGAGCTGAAATTTTATATACATGATTATTTTGGATGACAATACAGTAATTTAATTATAATTAATAAAAATTAATTGATTAAAACTAATTATTTAAAGAATTACAAATAGAGCAACGTTGGCATCATTTTTGGCGACTTAGCGACCCTTTTGGAGACTTGTGTCAAAAGTTGAAAATGTATTTTTCTGACGTTTTAAAGCATTTAGTTGAACTGAAATTTTATATGCATGATTGTTTTGGATGACAATACGATACTTTAATGATAATTAACAAAAATTAATTACCACTTAATGTTGTGATTATGTCCTATGTATATACATATTTATATTAATTGTAACTATTTAATAAAAAGTAGCTAAAATAAAATTAGGAAGTAGGAAAGGACTTAAGTAGGAATTGACTTAAAAAAAAATTTTATGTTAATTTTTTTGGATTAATGCAATAGTTATTACGTTTTATTTATTGCAGTCTTACAACTCAGATACCGAGTAATGCAAGGAAAATCTCTAGCCTAAATCTATTATCGATGAGATACTAGTTGTTGATTAATAAAAAAATTTACACACATAGTACGAGGGGTGAACTCTTGTCTTATTAAACTATCTGATTTAATAATTGTCCTTTAGTATAATAAGTTTCTGACGTCTTATCTAGCCTTATCCAAAAAGAATATTCAAGTTGATAAGTAAGCAAAGCATCCGTTTATTATTACCTTGAGTTTTTGTAGATGTTCCTTGGGTCCTATTCCTGAAAGCATGAGGATTTTAGCCGTATTGACACTTCCTGCCGCCATGATCACTTCCTTCTTAGCCTTTACGATACATTTGGATCCTTTGAAATCAAATTCAACTCCTTTAGCATCGCATCCCTCTAAAATAATCTGAAATGAAAACAAAAAAATTAAACTTTTTTTTTCTTTTAGCTCTTAGTCATTGGTATATTCCTGCAAAGACTTCATGACTTTTAAAAGTAAACAAAAGAAACTTAAAAAAAAAAAAAAACGTTTGTAAGAAATATATAAAATATAAAGCTAGAGCTTTTAGTAGTAGTTATTCATTTAACTTTTTTTGTTAAAAAAAATTCTAATATCAAGTCAAAACTGTATTATGATATTTATAGGAAATATGGATTATTTATTCCAATTAAATGTAACCATTTTAAAAAACAGTTTACTTCGCTTGTAATAATTGTAAATTTGAAATTTATTGTATAGTAGTTTTAAGGCAAGTGTCGCTTCTGTAGTCTAAATTGGAGTGCTTACTTCTTCTTACACTTACTCTCAGAGTGTTTAGTTCTTCATTTTAAGGTATCCGACTAGGTTCGGAGATAAATTTTTCAAAAATTGATTTTCTGAATAATTGTATTGTTTTAAAGAACATAAATAGGCTTAAAAAGTCATAACTATTAAATAACTAAAATGTATCGCCCTTTTTTGAAAAAAAAATTGTTTTTTTAGGAAAATTTAGCAAAAAAACTTTTTAAGTTAAGAAAAACGTGATAAATAAAAATAAATTGCATATTATGCAATTTTAACGTCATTCATAGACTTCTTGATCCCTCTGAAGTGTCACAAACTGCAGGGTAAAAAATAGTTTAAGAAATAAATATTTTATTAGCATTTAAATTTGATGGTCATGATTTTTCGTCAAAATTACTGCACGTTCTAAGCTAAAAATGGCTGTAAAATGTGATCAAATGTAGCTGTCTTAAAACCTGCGCTTTGTTACACTTTGAAGAGCCTATAATATATATGTTATAAATTTCATTGCATTCTATTGGATGATTTAGAAGATATCCCGTTTTTCGTGCACAAGTTATCATAAAAAGTTCATTCTTCAAAAAAACGAATTAAAAAATATTTTTATTAGTTAGATAAAGTAAATGCTATAAAAAGAAGAAGAAAACTCTCTAGTCTTATGTATTAATCCTTCTTCCTTAATAATTAATTTCTTTTTTCCCTAATGACCCAAACACCAAACATCAAACACCTAAAAAGCACTTTTTCAACCTAGTCGGATACCTTAAGCATTATAGCTGATACTGGCTGTCTCACAAAGTCTTCTCCATCTGGTCCTATCAAATGCAATACGCCCTCATCGGATTACTCCAATTACCCTTAAGTCATTTTGAACGTTATACAGCCACGTAAATAATGGTCTTCCTTTCTTTCGTTATCCATCGATTCTTGAAAAGTTTTTTTTTTGTTGTTGTTGGTAAAAAGTCATTATATTTAAACATGTGACCGAACCATCTAATTCGAGATGTTTTGCATATTTTTAAAATGTTGAATTCGCCCTATTCTTTATAAATTTCATAATGGCATGTGTTCTCCTAACGCCATTATGTTTTACAGGTTCAAAGGTCTTCCTCGGAAATTTTCTTTTTCAGGATCAACCGCATGTCCATTCTTGCTTTGTTGAAGTTCCAGCATTCACTTCTGTAAAGGACAACTGGCCTTATCAAAAATTTTTAAAGGATTATTTTGGGTTTTAAATCGATTAATTTTGATTTTACTTTATTTCTAATGCCATAGAAACATCTATTAGCCTATTTTTTTTATTTCAATTTTCAATGATCGTTTCTAGATATTTAAATTAGTTCAAAGTCTCAAAAGTATAATTATCGTTGGGAGAAACATATTCTCATAAATACGATCATTAGTTTTATCCTCATTGATGCTCAGACGCATCTTCCTTGCTGTTTTCTCAAGCGAGACAAATGCCTCTTAGTGCGTTCACTCATATTTATAGCATCAGCAAAATTCAACAATTGGACTGCTCTCTACAGAATAATTCCGCTTGTATTTAATTCAAAGTCTCTTTTGGCTTTCTTAAGGTATCCGATTACGTTCGGAAAAGTGATTTTGCAAAAGCGTATAAATGGATAGTATCTATGATATTTAGTATCACTTAGATTAGAAAATATATATAAAATTGTTTTAAGAATATTATTACAATAAAAAATTATTTAAGTACAATATTTTGACAAAAAATGAACACAGAATGACCCATTTTCAAAATATTCTCCTTTTTTTTTGAAAAATGCTTCTATTATAATAATATTTTGCCTGTATATAGCTCAGACCTCTGTACAGAGGCTCAACTAGAATTTTTGAAATATATAACTTAGAAATTGGTTTATCCATATTTTACGACAACAGAGGGGAGAAATTTTAAGAAAAAAACTCCGATAATTATTTCAATTGGTTGTAACTCTGAAAATAATGAGAATTTTTCAAAAAAAAGTTGTTCAGACTCTTTGGAGAAGTCTTTGCTTTATATAAGCACAAAATATTATTTTAGAAGCATTTTTTATAAATAGAGAACATTTTGAAAAAAGGTTATTCTAAGAATTTTTTTACAAAATATTGTCTATACATGTATTCAGTTTTATACATGTATTCTAATCGAAGTGACACAAAATATCATGAAAATTATTCATTTATGCGCTTTTTTCAAACCACGGTTCCGAACGTAGTCGGATACCTTAAGTGCCAGATTAAACAGTAGGTATTATAGTGCATCGCTTTGTAGCAATCCTGTTTTCCTATGATAAGGTCCTGAGAAATAATACAAAATCTTAGCACTGCATTTCTCGTTTTTAACACGCTTTATTAGCTTCACCTGTATGTAACGGAATCTTTGAACTCGATGTTCACCCACTTTAAAAGATCAGATTAATTCGAAATTTTGCACACTTGTCGAGGACCGATGACGATAGAATAATTTCATAATTTTGTTTCATTGTCCTGTTCAGGATCATCAGGATTAACGATTTCACATTCTAGATCCTATTCCAGACTAATTCTAGATTCACCACTAATTCTAGATCTCACTTCCAGGTTTGGTGACTTTTTCCAGATTTGGCGACTAAAAGATTAAGTTACAACTCTAAATCGAAAACGCCTATGGGTATTCCAGATTCTAAAAAAAATGACGCATTTAAGATTAATTCATCAATGAATAAATTATTGTTTTAAAAACTAAAAAAATACGCTTTGATTGTAGATCGAAGTAAAAAATGAAAAATAATTCTTAATATAAGCATAAAATGATTAACGAGAAAATTTATGTCATTGTGATAAAATCGTGAGGTGCTTCGTACTGCATTTTACATTAACTCTGCATTTTGGAATAGCACTAGTAAGAAATTATAACAATTGATATCGAGCATGCCACGCTTTTACCACAATGACATAAATTTTCTCGTTCATCATTTTATTCATATATTAAGAATTATTAAGTGTTGTCCTTATGAGACTTGTCAGCATTTTGGTATGTTAAATTCCACTACAGCTGCCAGTAATTTTTCTCTATCGATACATGTATACGCAGCTTTAAAATCGATGAATAAGTGATAAGGTATTTTTAGAGCTTATATTTCCCTTCATCAGTTCACGGACTAAGGAATTAAAAGGGCTCTTAATCGCAATAAAAATAATCAAGTAATATGAGGAATCAAAAGGTTTTAAGACAAACCTTTTATGAATCTAACAGTTAATGTAAGTGTATGTAAATATTAGAGCTAGTCTTTACTAAGTTGAGCCACCGAAGACATTACGAATCTAGCACAGATGTGCCCGAACTTTTCTGTCTCATAGACTTCTTGCCATGTTTTTTTTTGGTTTTGTGTACTTACCTAATATTAAATTTTTACAAACTTATCAAAACAAATGCTTTTTGACAAAACTGGTATAGCACTACTTACTTTAAAAGTTTTATGTTTCTAACTGTAGCTAAGTGTAAACAAATTAACATTTAATTAATATATAAAATAATTGTTACATATAAAATAACTGAGCAACAAATAAATGTTTTTAATGGGTGGAATGAATCTGTTGATTTTCAGTAACAAGTTTCCAACATTTGGCTTTAATGCTTTCAGGTTTAATCCTAAATCTCCCTTCGGTTAATAGTATCCAATCTTTCTTTTTTTTATTTTGGAGATTGGCAAACGCGCTGAAACTCCACCTCTCTGAAAAAAGCAATTAAAAACTGTCTTGGGATGTTCCCTTACTCGGGATAAATAACGGGGGAAAATATCTTTTTTAAGCCAAAATTGCTGACATTGTTTCTAAACTTACTTTAAAACCTTCGTTAGGGCTATTAAAATCAGTTCCTTTTGTAATCAGACTTTTTTTTCAATTCCTACTATTAGCTCGTACTGTCTATATATTTATTTATTTATATATTTGTATATTTATTTATTTTTCTTGGTGGAATTTTCAATCGTTAATAAAATACATTTTAAAGCGCTGAATTGAGCTGAAATTTTATATACAGGATCATTTTGGATGACAATACAATAATTTAATTATAATTAATAAAAATTAATTGATTAAAACTAATTATTTAAAACATTACAAATACAGCCACGTTGGCGACTTAGCGACCCTTTTGGTGACTTGTGTCAAAACTTGAAAAGGTTCTTTTCTCACGGGTTAAGGCATTCCGTTGGACTAAAATTAAAAGGACAGTACGATACTTTAATGATAATTAAAAAAACTAATTACCACTTAAATTTGTGATTCTATCCTATGTATAATATATACATATTTATATTAATTGTAACTATTTAATAAAGAGTAGCTAAAATAAAATTTTTCGTTGTTGATCTAAGTAGGAATTGACTTAAAAACTATTTTTTTATATTACTTGTTTCTTTCTCTTTTTATTTTGGAGATTGGCAAGCACGCTGAAACTCCCCCTCTCTGAAAAAAGCAGTTAAAAACTATCTTGAGATGCTACATAACTCGGTATAAATAACCGGGGAAAATATCTTTTTTAAGCTAAAATTGCTGACATTGTTTCTAAACTTACTTTAAAATCTTCGTTAGGGCTATTAAAATCAGTTCCTTTTGTAATCAGACTTTTTTTTTAATGTGACAACATGAATTCATTATCTACTGTGATATTGCCATAGTCAAAGCATTCTCAAATATAATTTCAAAATCTGAATAAAGGGCATTTAAATGGTGAACATATGTTAAAATGTCATTTTTCTGGCAGATTGTCTGTGACAAATTGAGAAACTGTTAAAATTCGCGACGTCCAGTTTTATATTCCTTTAGCTTGATTCTGGTTAAAAATACTGAAATGATGTTCCTTTTTTGATAAAACTTTTGCTGTCACCTTGTAACTAAAAATTAACCCCAGTAAATTTAGTAAATAAAGCTATTAAATAGATAAATCCGGTTTACACTTGATTAAATTTTCTTTTAAAATTAAAGTCACGATCTAGTTTAGTCTATCGTAGACCCCCATTTACACCTCAGAGACCCCCAAATTATTTTTTCGCTGACGTGGACCCCTTGCAAGTTTGCCATAGACCCCTGGAGGTCCTTATAGACCACTTTGGGAATCACTGATCTAACATCAAGCTACACTCTTCTGGTTTTCAATGAATTGATATATTCTTCATCGAGTCGTAATAATAATCCTTGATGAAGGATATATCAATTATTGAACATAGAACTTGGGTGTTCATAAGTTGATCAAAATTTGCCTTTGCAGAAATCGAAGATGGCGCTTTAATGTATTTCAAAAATATTTTCAAAATATATTCTACAAGCTTTAAGAATGCTGGAAGTATAATATATTGTTGTAAAAAAATTTTATACTTCAGGGGATAGTGATAGATGAAAAAATATTATTTATTACTTAATTTTTTCATGAAGTTTTCCGGGGGCAAATCAATACCTCATCATAATTTTTTAAAAACTTTGGTAATGTAATAAATTATTTATATGGGAGCTTTTTAATCTTTATTAAAAAAATTCTGCAATCAACATTAGAGAGTACCTCCTTTAAATAATGTTACCTCTCATTGGAGATAAAACTACATTTTATATAATTTCGTTTTTCTTTTTAAACTTTTATATAATAGTAAAAAGTATAAAGAGTTCATTCTCACGTATAGTTAATTATTAATATTATTGAATATCTTCTGTATCTCATTAATTTTGTATTAAATTAATTTTTCATATTAAAAAACGAATTTGGAGAGTTCGTTTTACTTTTAATCTTTTGCATTAGATGACATTCATTAATATTCATTACATGCTTAAACACAATTTTAAATATCGACAGCAATAATTAAAAAAAAAGTTTTACTTAATCGTTAATATTCAATACTATGGATGAAACAAATGGAACAACAGAGGGAAAAATAACGTCTATCAGTCTAATACAAAGTTCACTAACTTAATAGCAAAAGTGCAGAGCCAGACCAGTAAATGTTAAACGTGAAAATCATGTAATATAGTCAGCCTTTTTATTTTACTACCTTGATTTTTAAATAAATTTTTTTTACCTTATTGACGTGAGCATTGATGACAATATCAAGATTTGTACGATTTTCCGCTGGCACCAGATAGGCTTTAGCAGTACTGCATCTTTGTCCATCCCTGATAGCTGCTTGATTATCATAAAAACCTGAAAAGTAAAAAATATTACACCCTATTTAAATTGAATAAACATACCACTGCTACTTTTTAATTTTGTAACCTTATTTTCAAGAGGTTAGCAAACAATGGAGTTCGAAGAAAGATACATTAAGAAAACAATATGCGATTACTTAATTATTTTAGCAATTAAACTAAATTTAACATTTAGTGATTTAATACCGGGTGTTTTTCAAAACTCACGCACATCAACCTTTGTGGTTAAGTTTTAAAGACAGATGAATTATGTTAACAAACAGAATGACGAAGAATAGAACAAAGGTTGAACGATTATCTTTATTGTCAGGTGTCAGACATGGTCAAATAGCAGTAAATGTTCAAAATGATGTCCGTTTTCCTGGACACACAATCGAACTCTTTTTACCAGATTAGTCGACACTTTACGAAGTGAGTGAGAGTTAATGTCCGACATTACATGAAAGATGTTACTCCTAAGTTCATCAAGCGTTCGGGAATTATTGCTGTAGGCGACATTTTTCAGATATCCCCACCGGAAAAAATCCGAAATTGACTAGTCCGGTGAACGTGGTGGCCGAAGTCCTTTGGAAATGGTTCGATCATCGAAAAATTCAGTTAAAACTCCCATGCCGTCCCGTGATATACGACACGTTGCGTCGTTTTTCTGCAATCAAGCGTACCGTTCATCACTGTATCAGCAAGGGTATAAATTCCGAAATAATATTTTTGTAGACGACCGAACCGACAGTGCTACCGAAGAAAAGAGCGAAGTTTCGACAGCTTTTCATCAGACTTCTTTGTAAAGTGGTCTCCACATTTGCCACTTTCGTATTCACTGTGGACAGTTTACTCGATCGCTTCCTGTCTGCAATCAATACTGCGTCACGGAACCGTTGCACAAAACGTGTTATTGCTAATGCATTTAATGCTGTTTCACCTGGATATTTCTGCTGAAATGCATTTATCACAAATCAATGATATTTTGAGCGAAATAAAATTCTACGATGGCTATTCTTCGTTCTTGGAAAAACATCATGCATCTCTCGTTGGGCTCAAATGACCAGAACTGGCAAGCATTTTGAAAACGATCCCAGCTACGTTCAAAACTTCTTATCATGTGGTCCCTGCTGCCATCTAGGTACAGAAATTTCAACTATCCCTTTTGGTTTTTAAGCAACAAGGATTACCATGTGGATGTGTGCGAGTTTTGAAGCACCCGGTACTATAGCTATATTGTTCAACAAAGTATGTGTTATTAATACACAAAATTTAGCTTATTAACGAATGAATAAAATTAAGCATTGTAAGATTTTACCAGTCAAACGAGAAACTGTAGTGCATTTAACACTGCCTATGCTTTAAAAGCAAAGACTATGAAGAAAAGACTGTGAAGAAAGGCCAAATATGTCCCATTCTTCCACAGATTTACTCTTAAATAAAGATTTTATGTGAAAAGGAAGCATAATTTAATACAGGGGTGACCAAACCAAATGACTTCGTGGGCCACTTCGAAAAAACAGTATACATAATCCTGCGGGCCCATATAAAAATATATACATTTTTATATTAGATTTGGATCTATTACAAACATTTTTGGAATAAAAATTTAAATCAGAGAATGACGTATTATTGTTGTTTTCGTTGTTTTCCATGTTTATAAACGTAGATAATTTCCTAATAATAACGCAATGATTAAGTAATATTTAATTTATTTAATTAGTGAGATATCAGTTTCTCAACTCTTCCACTTGGTTTTTGTATGTCAATCCCAATGCGTGTATATGAGCATTGTAATTGATGTTGCAGGTTTTCGTCCGTTAAGTTTGAGCGTGATTTATGTTTCATGAATTTCATTTTCGAAAAAAAAGAAGATTCACAGTAATAGAAGTCACGTGATAAAATAGAAAGTTATGGGATTTATTTGTTAAATCAAAAACTAAAAACAAAAATATTGTTCAAAGAAATCGTATTTTGAATAGTTGTAATGAATCTCGAGGAATGCAAAACTATTTGCGACCCCTGGGTCACGGGTTGGCCACTCCTGGTTTAATACATACAACATATAATGTCAATTTATTGCAGTAGCAAACTCGTTCGATTCCAAATTATATCAATAAAAAGAAGCTAAATTTAAAAGATATAATTCAGAGCTTTGAAGCAAAACAATATATATCAGCCTGTAATTTTTCTAAAAATCTCGATTAGTTAAGCCTATTTTAAATTATTTTTGTATCTTTTTAACGCATAAAAATAAAAGTAATAAGTTGATTCAAAGTAAAGAAATATTTTATGAGTTTTATTTCAATCTAATTCCATATTTAAGAAAAATATTTATTTTTTATAATATATTGTTGCCAAGTATGTTTAGTACAGGTGAAAATAAGCATAACGGGTAACACACAAAAACTAACAAAAAAGATTCTGCCATATATATCAGAATAGGAGAAGGAATTAGTTTAATTATCAAAATTTTCTGAACAATTGTTATAAAAATGGCCCTTTATAACTTCCATAGTTTTCATCCCATTTTAAAATAACTTATATAAATATTATTGGATTAAAGGGAACTCTGAAATTATGATCCACACGAATTAATTGATTTAATTACCATAGTTGATCAACTTCTGAAATAGAGTTTTCTAATTATTATAAACTAAAATAAAATTTAAAATTTTGAAAAGTTCTGCTTAAAAAGTTTGAGTTATAAAGATTTAAGAAAAGAATCCCCTAATAGTAAACGTATCCTCAAATATATTCTGCTCAACTTTTCTAAAAGCTTTTTGCAGCATACGATAGCTAATTTTTTTTCAAATACATGAAAAAGATCGAAAATGTATTATATTTGAAAAAAACATAAATATTTAAACACAGCGATAAAAAGTGAATTGTAATGTCTCCAAAATTTTGTATATTTAGATAAAATACAAGAGTTATTAACGTGCCCCACATTTTTGGGGCTTTATTCAAAAAAGAAAATCATAAATATACTACAGGATAATAACAAAAATCTCTTGAGAATATTAAATCACATACCTTTTTGAGTAGGTCCATTGGGATCAACCACATTGTACCCGAATCTTGCAGCTGCTTCAAAAATGGGATCTTTTATCTCAGGATTGTATCCAGGCTTCTGGAATGTTACGGGTCCACCAATATTGTGATAACCTAAGCATGATCAAACACAGTGTAACAAATTTTATCATTTAAAATATTTTGAATCTCTTTTTAAATGACTTCAAAAAATAATAACCAGACTTGGGACAACTTTTTAGGTATAAAATTTAATCCTACAATCTGACTTCAAGCAGAAGCATGAAGAACCAACCATTTCATAGAACTATTAATATCGATTGGAATCAATCAATTTTTGTATAAATGTACTTAATATTTAGTTTCCTGTGCTTTAAAAAATCAAATTAAAAACTCATCGTTTATTAAAATTAAAAAGTGAATATCATTGGTTTTCTTTTTAATTAAATTATGTAAGGATGTATATTTTATTGATATATATCATGCTAAAGTGGTGGACTGAGCTCCCTGTTTTCGACAGAGGTTCTGTAACCGCAGATCGCTATTGTTCGGAAGTGATACTTCCCGATATGCGTCTGTTCCAAGGTGCTATTGGACTAGGCTTTGTTTTTATGGATGACAGCTGCACGGCCACACCGGACTGATGATGTTCAGCAACAACTGGAAAGTGAAGATATCCCTCGAAGGGATTAGTCAGCGCTCTCCTCTGATTTAAATCCCATAGAACATGTGTGGGATGCTTTGAGGAGACGCCTTGAGGCACGATTACATCCTCAGGGGAACACCCAACAACTGAAACAGATGCTGATTGAGAAATGGGCACTCTTACAACAAGAACTGTTGGACAATCTGGTGTTGAGTATGGAGAAACGGTGCGAAGCAATCATTGCGGTAAGGGAAGGTCCTCTTGGAGAGTCAATCATGTGTAATGATACTATAAGTTCAATAAAGCCTTTTTATGTCTGATTCCATACTATATGGATTGTATTTATATTTGTGCAACTATGCTTTCGTCATCGTGTAAGGCATCCGACTACGTTGAGAATCGTGATTTTGAAAAAGCGTATAAATGGATAATATTTATGATATTTAGTGTCACTTAGATTAGAATACATGTCTAAAATTGAATATTATTGAAATTTTATTGAATTCAATAGATTGTTATTGTATGAGGGGGGCGCGAAGAAAATTATGATTGAATATTGGGTCGCGAATATTGCAACTTTGAGAAGCACTGTGTTAGATGATATGACAGGGTAATTTGCTTTTCCCGTAATTCCATATTTAAAAAATCTGTTAATATTAATGCTATTATAGCTAATATATGAGTTATACTTTTTAAATTTTTACCATTTGCTAGATACTCGAAGTCTCTATTGTCTTCATACTTCAGGAAGTAAGGAAACACTTCTTCGTAGCTCCACCCCGTTGCACCTTGCAGTGCCCAGGCATCGAAGTCTTTCCTGTTACCCCTGGAGTAGAATAAAGATGATATGATACTGGAGCCTCCGAGGCCTTTGCCAGTAACTAGTGCTACTTGCTGTAAACAATGAAAGATGTGTGAAACTTTTTTTAAAGTTTTTTTAAAAATCGCATACTTTAATAAAGAAAAAGAAACTTAACACAAGCTTTATACATAGCGTGTTATTATACTGTAAAGTATCATACAATTTTCATGTTTGTTAATAAATTTAATTCATAGGAATTATTATCGTGCACATTCAGCTCTTCAAATAATTCAAATTGAGTACAAAATTTGAATAGAATGTGTGTGAACAGAAGAATTATAAAGAAGAAAACGAATTACTTAGTGAGGCAATCCACACATTGTAAAATAAAAAAAGTCTTAAAGGGAAGTCATATTGGGAGGGAGGGAAGGGGATTTTAATAAGACAAAAGTTGCGACATCAGTTTTTTTTTCATTCTAAATAATATGACCCTGTTTCGAATTATTACTTGAAGTACAATTTAAAACAATAAGTTTATAATTGGATTAGAACAATTCTTAATTATTATTTTGGTTGTAGTTAACACGAAAAGAATTTTAACAGAAAATCTTCTTTGTTATAGTAAATTTTTGAAAGCTAATTTCGTTATAGATACAGGAGGACAAGAATGGGTACTCAATGCACACATCAAGTTTCTCCTTTGTATATTAGAAAAAAAAGAACATAAATTTAAAAATTTCCTACAACATGTGCACCTCGAAAAACTGCTAAAGGAATTTTATGGTCAATCCATTTTGAGCATATTGCTACATGGTTTGATCTACAGGTGGAAATCACAGTACTGGAAACATGTTAGATTTATCAAAAATCTTATTAGTATGGTGTACAACCACTTTCACCTTGTAATTTATTCATAGAAGTGGGAACAGTGTTTAGAGGAATATTGTATCATTCTTCATGGATATATTGTGAAAGTTCTGGGAGAGACGTCGGTGGAGGATATCGATACCGTGTTGACACACTAAAATAGAACATTACGCGCGGTTCAATTATATTAAGATCAGGCAACTGTGCGGTCCAAGGTAGATTTTTAACTTCATTCTCATCAAAGCTTGCTTGGATGTCCCCCAGCATGGATAGGTGCATTATCATCCAGGAAAATTCCACCTCTGGAAGGGAACTTAGTTTGTATCATACGATGGACCCAATAAGTTAAAATTTCTGTATACTTTTCCCCAGTGAGTCTTCTTTTTAGGGTTACAATTGGTCTAGCAGAAAACCACGAAACGACTGCCCATATCATGACCGATACACCTCCATGCTCAACAGCTGGATGGAGACAATCATGGTCATATGCTTGTGCAGTTGTCCTTCAAACGTGCATTTGTTCTGTTGTAGGAAAAAATGTGAAAGACGATTCGTCAGACTATAATACTTTCTTACTCTTTATCAATCGACCAGATTTTGTGAGTGTGACACCACTGTAGACGGTGTTTGGCTTTAACATCTGTGAGAAGTAGTTTGGGAATTGCTGTTCTGCCGTAAATGTTCTGTTTATGAAGGTCCCTTCTAACTGTAATTATTAACACAGGAGAATCTAGATGCCGATTGAGCTCTGAGGTCACTTTCGCTGCAGTTGTTCGCTTTTTAGACATTACAATCCGCTTCACTAGCGTTGGCCTCTTTTAATGGGCTTCTCTTTCCGTCTTGTTTTGAAAAACTTTTCTTGCCGCACTCTGTGTATGCTGTAATGATTTAAGACACCGAACCTCTAGAAATGCCTAAAAGCTGGGATGTTTCGGTCCCACTTGCTTCAGGTAAATGGGCTGTTACACTTTGGCCTCTTTGAAAATCTGAGACATTCAACATTTTAAGCTTTTGAAAAAAATCCAAGACTTACACAATTTCTACAAAGCTACCACATACTACCAGAATATATACATCTCTATTTATAAAAAAACTGATAACTATTATTATATTTTAAGGCTTACGAAGCACATTCAAAAGTGTCACTTTTATTCAATGGTACTTCCATTATTTTGATAACCGCGTGTATTTATCTGTTTCTCTAAAACGACTGCATTTTATTTCACTTCTATTGCTTCCAATATTGCAAAGCCTGTTCAAGGAATAGGACTGTTATGCATATATTTTTTGCAGTTTTAAGTTTATGAATCTTTTATGCGAATTATAAATAAAACAGAGATAATTAGTGTATTAAGGAAATGAAATCCAATTGCAACTTACCCCATTTCGGAGAGATCTACCAGTGTGCTTTTGGGGTACCGTCTTGAGAGTCCAAGTCAAATCAGTAGGAGTTTTGTATAAACTTCTGGTAATGCCTGGGATGTCAGATATTACAGGAGGAGCCTTTCCAGCCTCCAACAGCAGGACATTAACACATGGATCTTCGGAGAGACGATTGGCTACTACTGATCCAGCAGTGCCTCCGCCCACTTTAAAAGACCAATAAATAAAATTAAACTCGGCTCACAAGGGATCATTTATTAATTATTCTAATCGATATTTCTTTGTGAACTTTGGCGATAAAAGAGATTTTAACTGTGGTTTTTATAAAAACATACTACTATATATACATACATACATATATATATAGTTTATATATATATATATATAAGTAGATGTTTGTATATATGAAATCGCATCACTCCAACACCGTTCAACCGATCACTGTGAAAATTGGCATGTATATGCATTTTTTTGTGGAGAAGGTTTCTGTGCTATTCTCTTTGTTGAAACTCCCCACCAAGTGACGCTACAGTATATCAACTTCTGCTTCGTTCAATCAATCGCCAGTTGCCAACAGGGTCACCAAAAGGGATGCCAAACTTGGCTCTATCGCCAACATTTCGCTATATTTCCATTGAATCGTTATTATAACATAAGGAACTGTGTGGCTTGTGAATATTACACAATTTTAACATAAAATAAATACTACAGAAAGTAACATATACGTACATTAGAACGTCGTTTATCCGAACGTTTATTATCCGGAATGTAAAATATCCAGACCAGTTTTTTTTTATCGTCAACTACATATACTGTATATGAATACGTTTTCGAACAGTGAAATGCTCAACAGTTGTTTCGCGTGAGGCCAAAAGTGACGGGAAAACTCAAGATCAGGGATATTTGGGAAGTTTCAAATGTGTGATTTGGTAAACATCTGCGCCGAATATTAGGTCAAGTTGTTTCCAAGTGAGGGGATGTATCACGGGAAGAGATTACTGATTTTGTCCAAACGATCCCAGGATTTCAAGAATGCGATGAAGAAGATGTGGAAACCTAGATGACATACGATTCAGAAGTTTGTGGATTTCAAATGCTAAATGATGACGAGATGGTGACTTCCGTTCAAGACGAATCTGACCCTGTTGACGATGAGACGGATGAAGACGAGAATAACAACAACGAAAGCAGCAAGAGTTCATCAAATGCTGACGCCTTTTCTGCGTTAGAGACAGCTATGGAGTGGTACGAACAACAATCTAGAGTGCTGTCCTACTCAACTACTGCTGCTCAAGAGAATTAGAGACCTTGGACCAAAGTTGTACAATGGTAAAGCAAAAAATAAGTGATTATTTTCCACAATAAAGGTAAAATTGCGACATTTTGCACCTTTTTTTTTTTTTTTTTTTGCTTTTTCTTCAAGCACTTTTCCCGCATGTGATGATTTTCAATATTCGTATAGTGTCTGGTTTCATATACTGCATGGATTTTATTCGGTTTCCGGTTATCCGAACGGTGTTGGGTCCCAATTGATTCGGATAAACGACGTTCTAGTGTATTACACATCCATATTAAATTATTTACACTATTTTAGGCGTTCATGTCACAAAAAGTGTAACTATGTGCTACTTTTGCTGAGCAGAGATCAGCTTAGGAAGGTGTTTTCGAATTCAAGTTAAAAAAAAAATACTTTTTATCAGCTATTAGATCTACAAACTTAAAATTGAATAAATATGTTTTTTTGTTCGTTCATCTGAGATATACAATAAGCTTTTCTTTTTTTCTTTTTTTTTAACTTGCAATTCACGTAAAACTAACTCATTAAAAACTTATTTATCCTTCAATCTGTATTGTTTAATTTTTCAATTCACCCGTGCTAAGAATAGGTATACCAGATAGTATATATATATATATATAATAATTCTCCCTCTAACATACTTTTAATTAACTCTTTAATGATCTATAAATAATCTTTAATTCTTAGGTTTAAAAATAAACGTTGTAATCTTAATCGTAATCGGCTAAACCAAGTGCCGTAGCCCGCGCATTTTAGCCAATCAGATGCCCAAAGGAAAACGCCTATTCAACGTAATCGCGCTCTCTTTCTCTGCTTGCCGCCATCACGTAAGAGTGCAAATACTTGTTGCCTTCTTTGTCTTTGTGTTGTGTCCTCCAAAACGCCGCTGTCTATGCAAGGTTAACGTAACGTAATTGTGCTCATAATAAAGGAGGTAAAGCTATTTTGAAGACGTCATTATTTAATCAAAATTGATAATCTTCCACTCCGGCCAACACTACTTCAATCTATTACACACACACACACACACACACACACACACATATATATATATA
>BMAV01013116.1:39368-63570 GCA_019973955.1 Trichonephila inaurata madagascariensis
ATATATATATATATATATATATATATATATATATATATATATATGTAAGGATAATTAAATTAGATTAAAAATTAAATTCCCTATCTTGCACTTCACTTTTATTTTCTCCTCACCTTGTCAAGTATCAAACTAATCACCCATTTATTTCTTCCGAACATATGGCCTAGCCAATAAACATATCTAATTCCAGATCGTTATATTTAATAACCCTATATATCAGCATTAACTTTCAAGAGCACTCATGGACGCCGCGATCGGTGTTTTAGGTGTTTGACCCACTTAAGTTTTTCGGTGGCGTTTTTTTTCTCTCTCTCTCTGCCTCAATAAAGACCTTTTTTAAAACTAAGTCTGTTTCTGACTCCAAAAATCATGTCTTATATATATATATTTCCTTCTAAAGTTATATACATTTGTCAAAAGTGATATTGCAACGCCAAGATATAATGAGCATAGCGTCATTCAAATTTCAGGGGCGATAGTGGTGAGATGAACACGCAGATGATTAAATTTGCACTCTCGCATCTGATCACTTGGTTCTCATATTCTGGCTATAAAGGCCAGAAATTTTTCCTTCTCATAAGCAGCATCTGAAGTTTTGGGTAGCATTTGAGGCTTTCGAAGAAGCGTAGAAAATGCCACTGAGACGTCGGTCAGCTCAATACCATCAGTTAACGATCAGAAACGAGTCCATATTAGAAAACTGCATGAACTAAGCTTATCGCTACGCACAATAGCAACTCGTATTGGGCACAACCTACCATCCAACGCTGTGACACATACGATGGATTCAGGAAGGTCTATGCGCAGGCGGAAGAGGAAATGGTGCGCATAGAACAGCGTTTTCACCAGTTGACTATTCGAAAGTTGACTTCCTACACCGTGTGTGACATCCGAAGCTGGTTGCCTTCATGAGCAGGTGAATGTTTGTCCATCGAAACCATTCGCAATAGATAGGATGAAGTGCAGCTACGTGCACAGGTACCAGCAGCAGGGGTACCGTTGACCACTGAACATAGAGCCAGACTCCCGGCAAGGTGCCATCATCATCGCTCCCGGAACATCGAATGGTACCAGATATTGTTTATGGGTGAGTCTCGTTTTTGTCTGCGGAGATATGACAGCCATCGATGGATACGGCGGCGACCCGGAGAACGTTACGAATCAACCCCTTTTGCCGAGAGTCAATTCGGTCCTACGACGGGCATCATGGTTTGGCGTCTCATAATTTTTCACAGGACTCCTCCAGTACACATTTATGGACGTTTGACAGCAGACCGCCACTTTACACTAGATGTGGAGCCTGTTGTTCTGTACTTGTTGCAGAGTGCACTCAACACGGTATTCTAGCAAGACAAGGCCTAGCCGCATGAAGCACGCCGAACTCTAAACAGCCTGATTGGATTTGAGATTCATCCCTGGCCAGTAAGTTCTCCAGATCTGAATCCCATCGAACACCTGTGGGATCCCATTGTATGTCACATGAACCGAGGACCACTAGCGCAAACCTTGGATGATCTGCGCACAGCAGCGGATGTTGCTTAACAGCTTAGTGGATGCTTAGCGGATTTTGCCTCCAGAAACCATCAATGCCCTATTTGGTAGAATGACTCACAGGATTGAGGCTTTTCTAACTTCCTGAGGTAGGCACGTTACCTACTGAACAAATTGGTTTATAATGATTTTATCTGTTTTAACAGTTTTTTTTTTAATCATTTACGTATCCACTTCATCACTATCGTTCCTGAAATTCTCATAACGCCACATGCATGATTTTTAGTGCTGCAATTTCACTTTTGTGGAGTGTATATTTGTAGCCAATGGAGTAGAAAATTGAAACTGTTAAAACATTTATCATCCCTGAACATTTTAAAAAATTTCTTTTATACGAGTTTACATTCCTTTATTCAGTAAAAAATATTATTTGAATAGTAAGAATCTCTTTACGTCCAGTAAGACATAGCCTCGTTTCAAGAACAAAAAAATGCGACACAACCTAACACTTGAAAGAATTTCATACTATTTCCAACTGTTTTGTCCTCCAAAAATTCCAAGCTCCTAAAAATCATTTTAAACTTATTTTTGAATGGATGCAGCAAAATAATAATACCAGTATTTTTTATGTGTTTTAAATGTCTAAAATATCTACTGTAAATAGAATGCATAATTATATATAGTTTACTTAATACGGATAGCTTATATATTTAATTATATAAATTTAGATTTTAAGCATAATCAACAGTTGTATACAAATAATGGTTAAAAATTTAACACATAGTTATATTATTTATAATTAAATATAAATTAAAACAATTTTAATCAAAAAAAAAAACTTAATCTCATGTACCTAATCAAAGTACAAGTAGTTGTAATTAATACATTCACTATTATTATTATTATTTGAATTTGGATTATTTTTATAGTTGCTTGAAACCCCCTTTCAATGCTTTGTTCTATATGTATAAAATTTTAAACATAGAATAATGCAGTTAGTATGGTAAACGCTTTATTTAGAGCATAATGATTTGTTGCAGTTTTTTTCATGCAATATTTCTTTTTTGAATCACTACATTGAAAATTAAGGGATATACATAAACAAAATACTCAACTTTGGGAAATTTATTCTATTAGAGCTAATTAATTCATTAAAAATATTCAACTGTAAAATTAATTATATACACTGTTCACTTAAAATAAATAGTCAAATCGTTTTCTAAGGTCTTCATTGATATACAAAAAATGAGACACTTACCTTAAAACATTAACAGCCTTATTAACAGCCTTACCTTAAACAGCTGACAACGCAATTTCTGCTATAAAACTATTCACCTTCCCCACTAAAATACTCATCATAAAACCCATGCTGCCATATATCTTGGAAGAGTGGAGTTCAAAGAATATTTCTGCTAAGTATCTTTAGAGTATTCGCAAAAATGGTTATTCTATGTAATTTTAAAGTGAGTGGTACTTATACTATTTGTAGATAAAGGGTTATAAATTGATGCTGAAACAAATTTTTCTGAATAATTTTCTTCTTTTAATATTGGATTGGTGCACATGAAATGTCTTATTTCATTTACAAGTGAAAATTTGTCTCTCTGTTTTCATTATGCTTTTATTTTTGATACAACCTCATTTATATTGCCGTATAGAACCATTGCCAGAGTCACATTTCAACCAAGAGTTCCACAAAAGTGTTTATTTTGTTGTTTGTTTTGAATTTCGCGAGAATATGAATTTAACCGATATTTGTGTAATTTTTACATGAGGATAAACTTGGTAATAATGTTGTAAAAGCTATACGTAATATAAACCAGGTACTTGGAGAAAATAAATAATAATGATCGGAAAGTGCAGAGTTGGTTGAAAAATTTTCGGTCTGGTGATTTTTTCTTACAATGGAAGATCCAAATCATCTGTGAAAAATGATGCTCTGAAAGCATTGGTAGAAACGCATCCAACTCTATCTATTATACTGCCAGTATGATGAAATGTATGAAAAATTTAAAATTATACTTCCATCACTTTTCAATTGCCACAGCTGCTCTGCCGCATACGTCGTACAAAACAATTGTGAAATTAAAGGAATTAAAATGTGAAATTTTGCAGCGCACAGCTGATTAACTGGAATGTTTCGACAACCTCACTTTTTAAACATTAAGAACAGTTTTTAAGGAATAAACAGTATGAAAATTAAGGTATCCAAATACGTTCGAAACCATGATTTTGCAAAAGAGTACAAACGAATGTTCTTTTAGTATTTAGTGTCACTTAGATTAGAAAACACATCGAAAATTGTTTTAACAATTTTATTACACTAAAAATTAATTAAATGCACTATATTTTGGCAAAAACAAGCATAGAATTATCTATTTTTAAAATATTCTCCTTTCGTTAAAAATAATTCTATAATAACAATATTTTGCCTATATACAGCTAAGACTACTGTACGAAACCGGTACTAGAATTTTTGAGAAATTCACATTATTTCTATAGTTACAACCAATTGAAATAATAATTGGCGCTTTTTGTTAAAATTTCTTCACTCTGATGTATTAAAATTTGGAACAATCTACTTCTAAGTTATATATTTCAAAAATCCTAGTTCAGGCTCTGTACAAAGGTTTAAGCTACATGTAGACAAAATATTATTATTATAGAAGTATTTTTCATAAAAGGAGAATGTTTTGAAAATAGATAATTCTATGTTAGTTTTTTTGCCAAAGAATTGTATTTAATAATTTTTTATTATAATAATCTTCTTAAAACAACTTTTTATGCGTGTATTCTAATCTAAGTGACACTAAATATTAAAAAAATATTCGTTTGTATGTTTTTCAGAATCATGGTTGAGAGCGTGGTCGGGTGCCTCAAGAGAGTCTAAGGAAAATTCCATGTCAGAAGTTATTGATTCTAAAGATCAGAATTTCTTTAAGTCGAACATCTGTGCATTGAAATCTCATTGGGAAATCTAATCTAAAGTATATTTTGATTGAAACAACTTTTGAAAAAAAGATGTATGCAGTTTTATATATTCACTCAAAGATCTGACATTTCATGTTGAGAGATAAGAAAATATTAATTGCACGTTGACACTTATAATAAATTGCTACTAGCTGGTATACCCGTTCTTCGCACGGGTGAATTGAAAAATGTATCAATACAGATTGAAGGATAAAGAAGTTTTTAATGAGTTAATTTTACGTGAATTGCAAATCAAACAAAAAAAAAAAGCTTTTTGCATATCTCAGCTAAACAAACAAAAACAAAAAAACACATTTGTTAAGTTTTAAGTCTGTAGATTTAATAGCTGATAAAAAGGAATTTTTATTATTTATAACGCCCGTAACCCTCTTGTGGGTCGATTTTTTAAGACATCTTCCTAAGCTGATCTCTTTTCAGCAAAAGTAACACATTGTTACAAATTTTGATTAAAAAGGCTTTAAAAAGTGTAAATAATTTATATCTGTATGTGTAATAAGTTAATATTGCTATCTGTCGTATTTATGTTAAAATTGTAATATTCGCAAGCAACGCCATTCCTTACATTATAAGGGCGATTCAATGGAAACATAGCGAAATGTTGGCGGTAGAGTCAAATTGGCATCCTTTTTGGCTATCATGTTGGCAACTCGGCGATTGATTGAACGGGGCAAAAGTTGATATGCTATAGCTCCACCTGGTGGGGAGCTGAAACAAAGAGGATAGCACAAACAGCTTCTCCACAGAAAATACATATACATGCCAATTTTCAAAGTGGTCGGTTGAACGGTGTTGGAGTGAAGCGAGGTCATATGTACAAACATCCATTTATATATAAACAGATTATAAATCACGTAGAAAAAACTTTGTAAAACAATACTTTAATTTTATAGCTACAATACATGAAAAATTAATTTTAAACTTCAACTTACCTATTATGTAGTCATACTCTTTTTTAAAGGTGGTTGTTGTTTTCGGAGCCATTCGCTGATTCAATAGTGACAGTAGAAGCAGGGGCAAATATGGAGCATTCGCATAGGGCGTGGGGTACGCCCTCTCAGCGGCTAAATCCATTGTACTTAAACCGGTATTGATGTTTCAGAAGCAGGCTTATTAGAATCTCATTATATGCTTGCTATTGGATATAAATAAATAAATATTATTAATGAGTTTATTACTTATTTTTAGGTACATTAATAAATTCTAAACAGTGTTGTACCATACATGGATGTTGGGACATTTTTAATGTTACATAAGTACTTCAGAACTAGAGTTTATGGTATTAAACCCCTTGAGTATGATGTAACCACTAATGGATACATGCTATGTGTAGGGCAAAATCTCAATTGTAACCACATGGGGATACATGTCTTGTTTAGGAATACAACCAGTGTTACCAGCACAGAAAATATTATAAGGTAGATTTTCTTTTATATATAGAGATTGCATAAAACTTCAAAAGTTAAGTTGTGATGAATGTCCTCTGACATTCTTCAGTGTTCGAGAGTTAAAATAAAGATCAGCCATTCTCAAAACAAATAAAATTTATTAATCTTATAACAAGTCTCAACAACCCAAGCTAGGAAATGCACCTATTATTAAGTATTGGAGCAAAAGCGAGGTAGACGAGATAATTAATATTTAATTATGAATTGGATCACTTACTCTTGGAATGTTTTGGCAATACACGTTCCAGATAATCGAAATTCCGTTCTAATCTATTCGACATCTAATCGATACCACTCCAATTCAAATGTCTAATTGACCAAATCGTCAAATATGAATTTTAAATATCAAGCAATTCATCAACGATTCACCTACGACTAGCTTTCTATTACTTTAAGTTAATCACTAACTTCTATCATCTAGCTTCTAACCTCCCTCTCCTTTATCGAACCTAAAAATTATTGCTTAAATATAAGCATTGATTTACATGAATCGCATCTTCTTCTTTGGGAGAAAGTTTTCAATAGAACAATATTTAAAGGAAGCAACTTTCCCAAGAGGATTAGTAGGAGGTTTGCGAACAAACCCGTTACAAAATGTCTGAGCCACAAAAATTTAAAAAAATAGGAAGATTAAAATTTAAATTACAAATTTTGGGGAAATTGCTCGAAATGTTCCTTAAAACAAAAAGCTTTTCCACATGCGTTACATAAGAGTATTGTCATTTGTGTTTCATTTCTTCTTCACATAGATTCATTTCTTCATCACACATAGATAAATCCGCATCAGAATCATTGTCGCATTCTTCTATTTCTGGCAAATATTCTCATTCAGTATCACTTTCGTTGAATTCCAACGACGATGTCATATTGGCAAGAAGAAAAAATAAAAATAAGCAACTAAAATTGCAATACAAATTTTAGAAAGCGAAACGAAACACGAATGAACTTGTGCCTTAATCTGCGTCAAAAGGAAAAATTAAATGTACCTCGTAACGTCAAGGTCAGTATCCCCGGAGATCTGGGATTTACGAAGATACTAAAAAGCGCAGTCTGGTGCGCAAGGGGTTAAGGGAATAATTCAGACACCCAAAATAATATCCTCTACCATTTTAAAATGTACTGTGTCCTATTTTGGGATCATAAATTCGGTTTAAATGCAAATGTTCTTCATATGTGCTTACATAGCAGCACATATCTTCTAATAACAAATTTGTAAGATATGGCTTCTTTAATAATTTTTTTTTTATTTTTTAATAAAAAAGTTTTGAATGTGTGTGAAGTTTTAAAATTAATGGAACTTTCTATTTAATGTTTTTTAAAAGAGTCTATACTCTTTAAGAAAACCAAATTTCGCGAAAAAAAATTTTAGGATACTGTTTGTGAATTAATATGGAGTATTTTAGGATGAATTAGTAACGTTATAATAATAAATTTCTTTCACGCAATTTATTACGCCAATTGACTTCCTGTAATCAATGTTCAAGTTCCATATTTGTTCATATAATTTATGGAAAAATTAATATGCCTGCCATATATTTAATTCTCGTACAGTTCTATATTTAACAGAACCATATTTATATTTAGGGTTTTGGTAATTTTTAGAGAACTTTTTTTCTATTATTAAATCAAAAAAGGTTGGCCTCCGGATGAATAAAGAACAAACATTATATTTCAAATATTGGGTGAGCTCAAAAACAATAATTACTAAAACTACAACAAAAACTAGTGCAAGAGAATAAATGAAACATCTGTATACAAGACCATCGACTTTTTTTTAAAAGGAAGGCGTTTTTTTTTTATTTTAAAACCTTCATCCTACAAAATATTTAATTTTAAAAAGCATTTCGTACATAAAGTCTCTCATATAGAAAAACATCTCAAATACTAATTCCATTTAAAGTTAAACGACAGAAGTATTTGTAGCATCCGAGTACGGCATGTTGCTTATATTATAGTGTGAGAATGTGATTGCAGTCTCTATATCAAAGAAATGGGAGTGACTTTACATGCAATCTTTACCTATACAGTGAAATAAGCTCACACGAAAACGCTTAATATGGGGAGTAACACGAAATAATACAATGACCCCGAAAAGCTACTATGCATTGTCATGCATTTTTTTCTCTTAACACGTAATTAAAATTGTTGAACACAAAAAAAATTCGCTTCTTGGAACGAACACTTTATGAAATGTTTCAGAAAAGTCCCTGTATTATTGGACTGTCCTACACTGTATTATCGGAGTGAGTGAGTGAATATTAACATCGCGCTTTTCAGCTACACGAGGGGTTTTGGCAACGGACTACATAATTTTTAACCATGGTCAAGTCATGAGGACGACCTCTAAATTGGCCTAAATATAATAATAGGCCTAATAATCCTAAAAAAATGGAGATATGGGGATTTTGTGTGTGTGTGTGTGGTTTTTAGATTCGCTTAAGAAAAATATGCTAAAATTAAGTAGAGAAAAGGAAATTAATTTTAAAAAAGGAAAAAATGGGTAAAAACTTTCAAAAAATTACGTAAACGGGGCCCACTCTGTACAAAAAGTATATGAACAAATTTTCAATATTGATACGTTGCCATTTATATCTGAAATGATCTTCAGAACAAGAGATATTTTAATTTTTACAAAAACTAGCGCACTTTATCTTAGATATTATATGAAATTGCTTAAAAAAACAGTGATTAGTTTCACATAAGAGACTTAAGATTGTATTAAAACAGTCATTGAAGGTTATAAAACACTTCTACTATTATACAGAACATACATACAAAATTTCAGTTAATTATTTTCAAAACTTTTTGAGAAATCGCTGTCCCCGTTTGAGCATTTTCAAAAAAACACATTTCGAGTAAAACGCATTTTAAAAGTATGACATCTTGCTTAAAGTAATGACATCTGCTTTTACTAAAGAAATTGTAGTTTTTGTTCTAGAGAACGGAAAGTATACTTGTATATAAAGTATATAAGTATAAAGTATATATTGTATTAAAAGTATATAAGAACTTGATATTTTTATAAAGCTAATAAGATGGCCTGTAAAATAAAATCATAAAAAATTGTCAGTTTTTTGCAAAATTCATAATTTTAGAATACTCGTATATCTTAATAAACTAACATGATATGTGCAAGATAATCTACATAAAGTACTTATAAAGTATCTCAAAGTCGTATTTCCTAAGGGACCAAACTAAGGGAAGCCCTGAAGGGGCAAGAGCCAAGATGAAAGAATTAGCTGAATACAATATCGATTTTAATTTTGTATTGTATTATTTTTCAAATAAAAAAAAAGTTTGCGTAGTTAATATTTAATTTAACTTTATCTCAACTTTTTAGGGGGAGAGAGAGAGAGCAGTAGAGGCACAAAACTATTCTTTTTGCTTAGGCATAAATACACCCCTGACAATATCCTAATACACTCCCCTATTCCTCTAAATACCACATATAACGGAAAATACAAAACGAAGCTTACCCCAATATTGTCGTAGAGTCTGTTCTAGTATCCGTTGCTTGTATTGTACCTTTTAAAGGTTTACTCCCCAAAAAATGTCCTTGTGTAATAAATAAAACGACACTGTTATTTTGAAATACAAAAGTCCATAAAAAAATTCCATTTCCTAGTTATTCTAGGAAAGTATCTAATCACATTTATATCAGTTTCGAACAAGGTCAATTAAATTGAAAGTGTTCCCACACTTTTTCAGACATCTTATGAAATGAGTGGAATTACTCCAGATGAGCAAATGTCAATTCAGCATAACGACACAATAGGGGAGAAAGCAAAACAATTATTGTTATAGTTCAAGTGAAATTTGGCAATGAGGTAATATATTTGTAACATTGTTAGAAAAAATGTTGAGCATTTAAACAACTGTAATGTTCATAAAATTTCACACAAATTATCAAAAACAAATACTTAAGTTTTCAGATAGTAACGTTTTGAACTTAAAAACAAGTAATATAAAAAAAAATAGTTTTTAAATCAATTCCTACTTAGATGAACAAATAACTCGAAAATAACTCGCTTAAAGTTGCATTTTATGTAGCGTCAAATTTAGATGCCATCATTTTCTCAAAACGGCGTATGCTACGTTACTTTTAACTAAACCTGCAAAGATATGGGTTCCATTTGTGACTGTGATTAATATCATGACTCTGAAAAAGATGACGTTAATGAAGAAATCAGTGTGAAATTGAAAAATTTGCGGTCACAGCAACTAATGATGGGATGGAAGGTATCAACAGAGGTGTTTTAAAACGAAGATGTCCTTTAAATAAAAAAAAATATATGATTGTTATGCATAGCAAGGAACAAGTGTTGTTCCATTTTATAATCTTAGCTAAATGGACCAACTTTTGAGGAACTTGCCTAGGGGTAGTGTGTGTAATAGTTTTCTTTTTTTATGAAGAGTCAAAGTTACGTGACATCTTTTTGTCAAACCTCAACTCACACAAATTACATTAATTTTAACTAAACCATTAAATGTTTTTGTCCGACTTGTGACTGCGATTAATAGCACGGCTATGTAAGATGACTTTAAAAAAACGATCATGCAAAATTGTGAAATTTGTGGTCGTAGTAGCTAATGATATGTTGGAGGGTGCCAATTTTCCACATTTTTGAAAATGGGCTCGTCCTCATTTAACCAAGTGCTAGAGATTTTTCCCCTCAGAACAAATATGGTTCTCCCTTTCACATCGTGCCAGCTTATCGTCAAGTTCTGTGGCACCCTGCACACCCTAAGATTGTGTATATTCTCCCCAGCTATCTCTTACCCCTTGCTACCCTTCTTGAAGGGAATTATCCACATTTGATCCTTTTGCCATAAACATCAGCATTCACTCACTCACACCGTGGAAAAAGTCAAGTCTCACGTCTACCTCGAGGTTTGGAGTGAAATATTTGGGATGGCAGCTTTCATATTGTCAAGATAATTAAAGAATTTTTGGTAAAAAAAGTTGATCGATGGACAAAACAGGAAACAATTAATAGGCATCTAATCCGGTGAATGCAAAGGGTGAGCTAAAATCTCTCAAGGAAACCTCATTATTTTTTGTGCGTTGGTATTGGGATTTTTAATCGTGATAAAGGATGACATTGTTCCTCTTTGCAACCAATGTAGACCACATTCTGTGTTACTAAAATTGTAGAAGACGCAATTAAGGCTTTTATGGCAGGACATTCCAGCAAGTTGGTCCCTGTACATCCCACTACATCAGCGTTTCTCAATGTGTGGGGTTCGCCCCCAAGGAGGCTTAATAGTCCTACCAGGGGGCGCGAGCATATCGAATAGTCAAAAATAAAAGATTATTTAAAAATTATTAATTTACTGAAAAGAATCAAAAGAAAAATACATTCTGAGACAGTAAAAAATACACATTTACAATGATATAATATACTTATAAACGTATCATTACAGCACACACACAATGCATTTGATCCTTAATTCATCAATACCTCAATACCTGCTGGTAGAACTGTTCTAAAGTGCCTTTCTGAAGTGCTGTAAAGCTTGTTTACAATGAGGATATTTTCCATTAGGGTTATAATATTTTTTTGAGTATACAAATCGATATATCTTCTTATAGTCATTTGTTCTTCCTTGTCTTGTTCTTCCATTTACAATATTTTATCGAACAATGATACCGGTCAGCACAAGCTCATGTTTTTTTTTATTATTATCGAAAGCAATTATAAAATCCTCGTGCACCACAAAGTATCACACGAGGCTCACAGAAGTAAGTATTCATCACACATTACAAAGGAAAGAAGGGGGAAAAACTTTTGAGGTTATGAAGGATTACAAATACTTACAACAAATTCACAGAACTTTTTAAAAACCCTTTTGGTGGAAAGAAGTTGGAGAAAATTCGGAGGCCAATTTATATATTAAGTCTCTTGAAAACCAGTCTTATGACCTTTCCCTCTCTGACATACTTGGAACACAGAAAGAGCCCATGTTCTACATTTTCTTTGCCACCAATATTACAATCACACGAAGATGGCGGAGCTAAATTAAATGTGTTCAAGTAGCTTTTAAAGTTCATGTTTGACGACAGAACTCACACACATGGAAATCTGCATCTCCAAAACGTGTAGAATTTTTGCATACACCAGATAAAATACGTGCCTTATGAATTATTTCTTAAAACTTTAATCTTACTGTGTGAAAATATTTATATTTATTACAGTCCAGACTTAATTTGATTATCTAAAATAATCCAAAGTTTGAGAAGCCATGCACTCACAAAATATCGCCAAGAGATCTTTGAGTTATTTTTATTCGTTTAATTACTTTAAACGCTCTCAGTTCTGAAGAAACATGAAAGCTTTTGTTTTAGATGAATAGAATAATAAATAATAATATATTGCACTTGACGGGGCTGTTGTCTTCTGTGATTCAAAAGCGGCTATTTTTACTGTGAAATCAAATTCTACTCTTGCCTTTTCATACATTCTTGACTGTAAGAAACTGCTGCAAAGTCTGTCTGAGTACTCTAAGGAAATCATTTTGCAGTGGATCCCTGGACACAGCGGACCACCTACCAAAAAAGGGAGCTTCCATTCAACAGAAAACAAGGAAAGCTGTCCCTTTTACCAGAGCCAAGAGTATTATTAAGAAAAGGATGTTTTGTCTGTTTTTGTTCCTACCCCCTTCTGGTGTAGTGGTCTTTTGTAACCCTGGCCATTGGAAATAATATAGCATTTGCCTTCAAACTTAAGGTATCCGACTACTTTTGGAACCGTGATTTTGCAAAAGCGTATAAATGGATTATTTTCATGATATTTAATGTCACTTAGATTAGAAAATGTATATAAAATTGTTTTAAAAGTATTTTTACAATAAAAAATTATTTAAATACAGTATTTTGACAAAAAATGAACATAGAATGACCCATTTTCAAAATATTCTCCTTTTGTGAAAACTGCTTCTATTATAATAATATTTTGCCTGTATATAGCTCAGACCTCTGTACAGAGGCTCAACTAGAATTTTTGAAATATATAACTTAGATGTGGATTTATCCATATATTACTACAACAGAGGGAAGAAATTTTAAGAAAAAAACGCCGATAGTTATTTCAATTGGTAATAACTCTGAAAATAATGTGAATTTTTCAAAAATCCTAGTTCAGATTCTTTGGAGAAGTCTTTACTTTATATAAGCACACACACACACAATATTATTATTTTAGAAGCATTTTTTATAAAAGAACATTTTGAAAAAAAGGTTATTCTAAGTTAATTTTTTGCCAAAATATAGTATTTAAATAATTTTTTTTTGTCAAAATGTCCTTAAAACCATTTTATACATGTATTCTAATCTAAGTGACACTAAATATCATGAAAATTATCCATTTATGCGCTTTTTTAAAATCACGGTTCCTAACGTAGTCTGATACTTTAACAGATGTTAAAAGCAAGTGCAAGTTTAAACTAAATTGATTTATGAACTAATAAATTAATTTATGTCCACATTCGATGTATTCCGAGTTAAATCCGCGTCACTTATAAGGATGATTGGTGTAATTTTTCTTATACAGAAATAAGTCTAATTCATCTCTCCTGGTTCTCAGTATTAATTTTTCTTGTCGAACAAGGGGGGGGGGAGCAATTGTTTTGGCTCGAGGTACACATTGTGAAAGCTGAGGATACCGAAGCTCCAAGCCTCTTCAAAATGATTGCATTCATTAGTTAACTCTACATATTTCAGAAAAGGTATAAATTGTACCATAAAAATAAATAAGTATGAGTTAAATAAAATAGTTGCAGTTTTATTCAATTTATTTACTGAGCTAATTTCCTATCTAAGCTGTAAGCACACATTTAATTTTAGAATCAGTTCAAAGAGACAAATGTACGCTACCACACTTTTCCCAGAATCACTTTTTAACTTAGGCACATACCTAGGGCCCAAAAAATTGGAGAGCGAAAAATGGGAAAAAATTAAAATTACAGCGATCGTACCATCGCCTAGCTCAGGGATGGGGAACCAGTGACACGCGTGCCATTGATGGCATGTGACATGATATTTTGGGCACGCCAGCGATCAAATTTTATTTAAAAATAACAAAGTTCACTATGAAGTATTACGATCAAACGCGAGTGATCGGTCGCGAGCACACTCGTTTGTTATTGTCTTGCCTAAGTTTCGTCGTGGACTACAGTTGCTTATGATGCAAAGTTTTTTTACTCATAGCATAATCAATTTCACTGATACAACTGTATTTTAAAGTTTATTTGTGTTATATTTACGTTTTTTAACTGTTATTTAACCCTCTAAGCGGTCTGCACTTAAAGTCTTGCCATTCTGGAGATGCTTCAAAAATGCACCGCACATATTTTTTTGCTTTCAGATGGGGTTCTCAAAAGCGGTTGAGCCGTATTTTTAAGAATGTGGCTCGGCCGCTTTTGGGAATCTTGCTTGAAGTCAGAAAAAGCATCTCTGGAATGGCGGAATTTTACGTGCAGACCACTTGGAGGGTTAACATGGCTAGTTTAGCAAAGGAACAAAAAAGTGCAAGATAGTAAGTGTAACAGAGATTTTCAAACTTGGTGAATCTAGAAATAAAGCATTATTAGTAAAAGCGACAAAGCGGTGTGTGTTTTATGTTCTTGAACAGTGATATGCAAAAACATCATGTGTGAAATGGCATTCTGAAACAAATCACAAATCCTCTAGTCAAAAAAGTGAACCACAGCAAAAAAAATTAATTGCTTAGAAACCATTTGGCAGAGGACTCTAATTCAGCATGCATTCTTCTGAAATTAACATTTTACAATCCTAATATAAATTATTTATCATCCAATCTACAACAAAAGAAGTCACACTAATGTTACTTTAATTTGAATTATGTATAACTAAAACACATTTACGACTATACAGAACAAAAGTATTTTTTCGTAGTAAATAAAGAGTTTTGAGTTCTTAGTATTTAGTTTTATTATTTTTCCAATAATCAGAAGTCAAAATTATTTGACGGCATGCCTATACCTCATTATACACTTATTTAGAGGTTTTTTGATCCATAAACCTCCATAAAGGTTTGCCACCCTGACCTAGCGAATCGTGAGCGAAGCATTTTTGTCCTTAAGAGAGTAAAGACTGAAATGAGATCCACTTTAAAAATGAAAAGCTTAACAGTTTGATGTAGCTATGCACTCAAAATGATGTTGCAATGATATTTTTAATGATTTTCTCTAAAGAATCATTCATTTTTCGAAGATACCTTCATTGTACCAGCACAATGACAGTGACTAAACAAAGAATAAGGATGTTAAAAAGTAAAAGAGAGTAAAGCGGTAGGCGATGAAAGAGATGATAATTAACAAGTAGAAAACAGTTCATACAATAATGTATACTCTATACCAGGGATACCCAAAGTGGTCTATGACGACCTGCAAAGGGTCCATGATAGCAAAAAAAAAAAATTGTGGGTCCCTGAGGTGTAAAGGTGATAGTGCCTCTCTCTCTCTCATTAAACTAGATTGTTACTTTAATTTTAAAAGAAAGTTTTATCAAGGGAAAACCAAATTTTACCAATTTAACAGATTTATTTACTAAATTTAATGAGGTTAGTTTGTACTTACAAGGGGACAGCATAAATTTTATTAAAATAAGAACCGTTTCAGCGTTTCTCTCTCGAGTTCAGCTAAAGAAGTATAATACTGAAGATCTCGAATTTTCACAATTTGTCACAGGCAATTTGTCAGAACGTTTTAACCTACATTCAACATTTAAATGCCTTTTATTCAGATTTTGAAACCAGATTTGAGAATGATTTGACTATAGTAATACCACAATAGGAAATGAATTCATATGATCCCATTGAAAAAAAAATGTCACATTACAATAGGAACTGATGGTAATAAGCACTAACGATCTTAAAGTTTAGAAACGGATGCCAGCAGTTTTGGCTTTAAAAAGTCAAACCTGTTATTTGTCCCGAATTATAGAATATCGTGAGGAAGTCCTTGATTGCTTTTCCTAGTGTGAAGGAGTTTCAGCGCAGTTGCCAATTTCCAAAACAAAAAATGAAAGAAAGAAAACACTGGACACTACTAACGGGGAGGGGGTGAGTGTGTGAAGTTAAACGTTGCACTGTTCAACTACACGAGGGCTTTTGGCGAGTTATACACTAGGTGAAAGACCGAGCAACGCCGGGCTAAGCGGAAGAGGGGGGTAGAAGTAATTTTGAAAAAGAGTATTAGAAGCGCTGATTTTGAGAAGGAAAGGGAAAATTTATAAAAGTAAAGAAGACCCGTGCAACGCCGGGCCTTGCAGATAGTCTTTTTAAGGGCAGTCAGTAGGGTAAAAACTTTTTGAAAATCGATTTTGAGTTTTTGATATTTTTAAAATCTCCAAATAATCTTTCCAATGATATAACATACCAGCCATTATATGAATTAGAAGTCTTTTAAAATGACTTTTAAAAAATAATCAACTGCCCGGTCACGCCCACTTTGACAGATTAAGTGTAAATATTGGCTTTTTAAATCTGAGAACTTGCAAAGCCTCCACAACATTTCATTTAATCATACACAATTAACTGTATATTAAATTAAATTTAGCTGCAAATTTAACTGTTAGTTTGTTTACGTAGTTTTGGAGCTAAATTTGTAAAAATGATGAAAATATTTACTTTTAACTTGAAATTCAGTACCTGGACGAATTTTTTTTGTAGTGTAATTAGAAATTTCTCCTTTCGAAATTTTTATTCTTCTAAATACTTAATAACTTGTTTGTGATGATTCTGTTCAAAACGTGCTTTTTGAAAAAATTATAATTATAAAATTATTTCGAAAGCTTAAAAATGAGATTAAGACAGGAATGTGATTGCACTTATTGTAACATATAGATACTGAACAGGCAATAGTTGTTAAAATATTGCATGTGTAAAACACCTGCTTTTCATCTAAACAATAGTAAAAGACATTTCACACCATCCATTAAATAAATAGAAATTGAAGGGGAACCAAGAATCTTATCCTTCATTGCCGTGCATAACAAATTATAGAATACATTTTTTTTTATGAGGTAAGATTTTTTTTATAAAAATTTCTGTTTTCCAAAATTAATATTTTTTAAAATGTGTAAATGTACTGTATGCATGCACTCTATGCTTTTTAAACGCAATTATGTATACTGAAGTGACATTTTTGAAATATTCTTAAAACATCCAAATAGAAAGCAGATATAACAAAAAATAACAATTTTCAATAAATTCATAATATTAATGCTCGGTGAACTAACAGTTTGTGTTTGAAAAAACTAATTAATATACTTTAAAAAATTTCACTTCAGTATAAATATAAAATGTCTAATTTTTTTTTTTTTTTTTTGTTTGATATACAATAAAAATTTAAGAATTTATGTTTAATAGTTTCTGAGAAAAAGGTATGAGATGGCACATCAAATGTGATGTTTGTTGTCTTTGCGAGAAGCTTGTTACATACCTAAAAATACATAAATTTCATGTTTAAATACATAAAAACAGTTTTATTTTGGCTGTTTTAGAAATCATTTGTCCAGTTTAGAGTAATTTTTGAAGTTTAAATCATAGAAACTGTCTGCAACAACAAAAACTAATGATAACGTTACGAAAACCAAACGAAAACTGGCGAAATGTCGTATAATAAGGTATATTTTTAGATACCATCTCAAATTCATACCAAAACCATATTGATACATTTTCACATTATATTTATGATGCTTTATGTACAAATTTGATATCTGTAAGGCATGAAAGCTACTAATTCTTCAAAAATTGATACAGAATTGAGAAAATTGATGTAATACTAGAAATTATCTCTTTAAAAAAAACTGAAAAATGCTCTTCTGGGCAATTTAAGACTTTTTTTGTTTACTATTTTATGCAAAATAAATTGCAAAGATGATAATGTTTAATAAAATGGGACAAATACATGTTGTAATTCATTATTTTTCTGATGAAGTCACACTTTATAGTAAAAATTCAATTTTCTCAAAAATAATGTTTTTAAAACTGAATGCATCTTTTTCTCAGAAAATAATGTATGTTAGCACATGAAATTTTTTTCCTCATGTTACTGATATGTAACTATATATATTCATGTGAGTTTTTTTGGGATTTTCCCAAAATATTTTACTGAAATCCATATATCGTGACTAAAAATGTCATTTTTTTAAAAAAATCATAGTGATATTTTTATGTTACATGTTTTTGAGAAAACTAAACAATGTATTTTAAATATTTCAATTCATTGTAAATATTAATGTTTATTTATTGTTCAGACAAGTTTTTAAGCTTTAATATTCAAAGGTATTACAATAAATGGTAACTAATTATAATTCAGATGTGTAATGCTTTTTGTCTTTGCGAGAAGCTTGTTACATGTGTAAAACTACACAAATTTCATGTTTAAAAACATAAAAACAGTTCCATTTTTGACTTATTTAGAAATCTCTTGTACAGTTTAGAGAAAATTTTAAATTTTGAAACTTTTAGAAATTGTGTTTGCATGTGAACATACAAATCCGTAATAATACCTTTCGCAATGTCGTAAAATCACATATTTCCAAATCATTACTTTTACATATTGAAACATGTTTACATTATATTTATGATGTTATAAAGTCTAATTTGATATTTGTAATGCATCGAAGCTGAAAATTCTTCTTAGATTGTTACATACTTTGTGATAATTGATGCAAAATGCTAAAAAAAATCTCGTTGAACAAAAACTGAAAAATACTATATATGTATTTTCTGAACATTTTAAGACTTTTATGTTTCCTATTTTATGCTTAAAAAATTAAGAAGATACTAATGTTTAATAAAATAGGGCAAATATACATGTAATTCATTATTTTTGTGATGAAGTGCCTTTTTGCACTAATAATGCAATTTTCTCACAATGATTGTTTTCAAACCGCGTGTACCTTTTTTCAAAGAATCTACTGAAGGAAGGTACTTGCAATTTTTACTGCACATAAATAACATGTAACTATATATAATGGAGCTACTTTTTTGGAGATTTTCCCAAAATACCCTGCTGGCCACCGTAAATGCAACACCAAGAAAGACAAGAGATAACACAACAAAATTTATTTTCTAGATAACATGTTGACCAAGTATCAAATGATTAAATTCATAGACTTCTGTGAAGTGTGGTTCCTGCCAGAATCAGTAGCCAGAGTAGCCGCCATTGTTGGAGATCACCGCTGCCACACGCCTCGGCATTGATTCAAAGAGACTTTCAATGTGTTCTTGGGGTACAGCAGACCAAGCAGCTTCCACACGTTGTCACAGTTGATCTTGTGTGGCAGCTGGGGGTGTAATCTAGGTCAATCGTTGAGCAACCATGGACCACATGTTTTCTATCGGCGAAAGATCCGGAGAGCGAGCCGGCCAGAGAAGCAATTCAATCTGGTGATTGACGAAGAACCTTTGGACAATGCGTGCCACGTGTGGTCGCGCATTATCCTGTTGAAATATGGCTGTGGCTAAGCCCTGAAGGTCAGGAAGGACAACTGGCTCCAACAGCTCGGAGATGTAGCGCTGGCTGTTTAAAGTACCGGCAATGCGTACTAGAAGAGTGCGAGAGTGATATCCAATACCGCCCCATACCATAATATCCGGTGCAGGACCAGTGTGGCGGTGCATAACGCAGCTGTTCAGCCGACACCTGTGTTATTGTAAACATGCCACCCTTAACACCTAAAAAAGATCGTTACAGTAACTAGGTCGATATCGGAATATAATTCGTCAAAACATGCATTGTCATCCAAACTAAACGTGTATACAAAATTTCAGATCAATCGGTTGAAGACATCAGCTTCAAAATTGAGTTGCAAGAGAGAGAGAGAGAGATTCCACGCGAACAACTTACTTTAATTAATATATTTTTAACTAATTGCGATATCTAAATATAAATGATCAAAACACGCATTGTCATCCAAACTAAACGTATATACATAATTTTAGCTAAATTGGTTGAAGACATCAGCTTCAAAATTGAGTTGCTAGATTTTACCCGAACATTTTACATTGCAAGTTATAAATAAAAGCTTGTAAAAATTATCGTGTTTTAATCTGTAAGCTTAAATGCACAGAATGGACTATACTCAACTATACTCAATTGAAAATATTAAAAATTGAATTTTTGGTAGAGCTCTGAATAAAACTTTCGAATTTCATGGGGGAGGGTTTGTTATGTTTGTGTTATAAAAATAGAAATGTTTTGAATTTTGGAATAATCATAGTCCATTTGGTGTGTATATATGTGCTGAGTCTGCCCTATAAATTTGAAGTCATTCTACCAAACCATTCTTAAGATATGATGGGGGAAAGTTTTAAAAACACAGTTTTGAGAAAAACGCGTTTAAAATTTCAAGTCCGATTAAAACAATGAAAATCTTAACTTAGCGCTCTGAACAATTGCTCTTCTAACACCTGCTTTTTTATAATGACTTCGAATTTTAAAAAATTACTTTATCACCGTATTCTAAACATGTTAAGGAAGCAATTTATGAAAAAAAAAATTTGATTTTTTGAACCCCTCACATGGGTGAACCACCTTAAAGTAAGGAAAACAAAAATTAATCCAGGTTTCATTACCAACAATTCGAACTATTCAAATCTATAAACTTTGTAAACCGAGTAATAGTAAGCTATTTCGATGAAAATGATTACAATTTGCTATGAATTTCGTTGTAGCATTCCGAGCTCAAGGACAAATAAAAAACAAGTTGCAAATTCATCTCTTTCTCCATTTCAGCAGCAAAAAAAAAAAAAAAGATTATATGTTGAATAACAATAGCTTAATGCCAAACTCAAAACACGCGACAGATGGCATTGTTGTATGCACCATTCTGCGTTGAAAAAATAGCACTGACTCTTATTACAGAACATTTCTCAATGAAATTATCTTCCAGTGGATTAAATAAGCCTCACTCACTATTTCCATATGCTGTTTCCAGAAGAAATGCAGTAGATTCAAGACCGAATTTGTGGTCTAAGTCATAGGTACTACATCTAAGTTAGTGTTACGCTGAAAAAACAAAAATTTTCTGAATATTTTAACATTAGATTGAGCTATTTATGTTGTTCCTTGTGTAAGCATTCTTGCTTCTTATAGCCTCTTTTTCCTAAACTGAACATTTTTTCCCTTCACTTTTTTTTAATTAGAATAAAATAGAAAAATAGTTTACTAATAAGGCATTTCGAAGCAACACATTAACGACTAGGAAGAAATAGCGTTGAATTCTGTGCCAATATTATTTGCTTGCATGTCTACAATAAATTTCCTTTTAACTGAAAGATCTTATGTGACATTCTCTTGCAACAAACTTAAGACGATTAAAATGTATGGTTTTGGTAAGCTTATTTTGCATGTTTTTTTTTATTTTAAACACACACATTCTACAATACATAACTAATAAAAGTAACAGTGTGAGTTATATGTATATAAGACGATCAAACCTGAAGTGGCGCTTATCCGGAAGATAAAACCATGACCTATGGATCCGAAGCCGAGTAACATGACCACTAGACAAAAGTTAGGAGGCTGTTACTGGCTTAAGAAGATACCTCTACAAGCCAATAGATCGTCTGTATAACTATTTAATATATTTATTATCAGCATAAAAGACGTTCCAATACAAATATATTTGTTCTACCACAAATCTACTTGTTCTTAGCAAAGATTCTACATAGTCCAACCATGGAAACGATGATCTTCACTTATTTAAGCATGCGCCAACTGAACTTTTTAAACAACAAAATCTGTGGAAAATATTTATTATTTTACGTGTTAGATAAAAACTGTAATAGAAAAGTTCACACATTAAAAAAACATAATATAATCAATTTAACTAAACTTCGTAAAATTTTTGGTTTCAGGAATTAAGATAAAAAGGGAATATATATATAAAAAAAAATAGTACTACAATATTAAATGCATTCATTCTGATTTGTATTTGAACAACCTGTAGGACTATAATTTCTATTTTATTAATTTGATTAAAAAAATAAACTTTTTACTTTAAATTTGATTTGTTTAAAAAACTTTAAGTGATATAACCACCAAACAACACTTTTAACATGAATAATTACATTGAATAAAAATAAATTCTTTGCAGGTTCTCACTTTCTTTATTAATCAACTTTATTCATACAGTTTCTCATTTAGATTCATAATTTACTATTACGCATTGAATTCACTTTCGCTTTTTATGTTGTTGACTCGCCTTGCCTTCAAGTAGTATTTCGACTCGCAAACTGGGTTTGTATCATAAAATTTAATTAAAAATTGAAAAATATCAACATTTGAAGTATAGATCAGTAAATTCTCCGACAGTAACTTCAAGCTTAACATCTACAAGTGCAATATTGAGGAGACGTACCCAAGCTCAGTGACGTCTTTAAATTTCTTGAATCCCTGAGGCCTCTGTGCGAAAGTAGGCCTACCTATGGACTTCTTATATAGACAGTATGCAGAATACATTGTCAAATACTAGTTCAAACGGTAACTCGCAACAAATAATTGTGCGTGACTCACATGCTCATAAACCTGTGCACAAACCAATCCGATAGACTGCCTTTTTTAAACTAAATAAGCAATAAGGGTGTATGGTGATAGGCCGTAACAAATAAATGTGCCTGTCTCACAAATTCATAAACATGAGCACAACCCGACTCGACCGTCTGCCTCCTTTTAGGCCGTATCACACGTGCACGTTTCAAGCAATTTTTCGTGCAATTCATGCAATTTTTACTCAGTTGCCATAGCAACCGCTTTAGAACAATTTTTTGTTAGCGAGCTCAAAAAGTTGTTCCAAATAAAAATTGCTTGAAATTCCAGCCAATGGGGTTCTTCAGCGCCCTACGTCATAAACAAGATGGCGGCTTCGGTTTCGTCTAACACTTCAGATATGCCGTATAATATTTTAATGGTGTATAATATTTTAACGGCGTATAATATTTTAAATATAATCGTGCTCTATTTCTGTTTACACCCATCAACAAAAGCGCAAGCGAAATGAAAGAAAGAATTTTGGATGTTCGTTTTCGGAAGCAGAAAAATCGGCGAGTAATTTTTCAATGTGGAGATAGAGCGCGGCTGACATCAGAGCATGTCGTCTTGTTTACGGCAACCCTTCCCCCTCAGATTCGACCAAAAATTGGACGAAAAAATTGCATGAAAAATATACGTGTGATACGGCCTTTAGACAAAATAAGCAATGACGGTGTATGGTGGTAGCCTAGGTTTAAACACGGATAACTGACATTACATAGTAATGAAGTCTTGCCACTGTTGCCAATTGGAATATAGTTCGAAATTGCTAGATTTTCGGAAAATATATACAGGAACAACACTTCACGATTAAAACTAACAACAAATGCCGACTGAAAATTTCATGGAGTGAAGGATGGCTTCCACTCATCATTGGTATGCGGGTAATAGACCAAGTCTGGTTTTAGCCCTCAAGTGTGATAGATGTTCCTAGACTACACTCTCACGTCTTGCCAGTGGGCTCATAAGGTGCCTCTCATTCTAATAAAACAAAAAGATCTCCATCTGTGCAAAGTGTCAATATCACCAGGCTTCTCCTGAGAATATAATGAGATGTATGGATCTCATTAGTAAAAATATCTATATGGTTATTCTTCCTGTGATCTATGTTTTAGTAGTCAACGGTCTATTGGAACGTCCTTCTGACTGGAGAATTAGCAACACAACAAACCCCAAAGAGGGAGATATGTATACAATGTGTGATACCGCCCCCCTTTGGTGACCGTATCTTTAATTGTCAGCGTGAGCTAGAGGTGTACGGTTTTCAAAAGGAATAGACATTTTAAATTCTTAATATGACTTTATTAAGAATAGAACTTAAATGTCTAACAATTTAGATAAATTTAAATAGCGAGAATCTAGAATGAGAACAAACACACACAATGATAGTTAAACCGAATCATGTAACTTAGACCACTTTCTCTAAATAATTAGTTAATCCACCTACTCTCACTTCTAATAATATTATAAGTCCTAATATCAAATAATCAGTCCTACCTTAATCCAACTTAAGATTCGATATCTATATGGAAACGTCTGGGCGCGCGAGCAATGGTATGCACCTAGTAGTAATAGCTGGGCTTCCAGGTAACTTTACGATAGGTTGTCAATTCACGCTTGTATCTCCTCCAAACATAACATTCCCCAAATTACCATTTTGTTTAGTGAAACTTCTATTCTTTTAAAAGCTATCTTATTTGCATTTCTTGTTC